>JADRCH010000259.1:369117-395353 GCA_019843965.1 Rhynchomys soricoides
CTTGTTGAGAGAGACGGAGACACAGAGAGTCACACAGAGAGACACACAGAGAATGAGAACGTGTGTGTGTGTACTCGTCTGTGTGTGGGAGTTATATATACACATCTGGTGTGTGCGTGTGTGCATGCTGCAGAACACACGTGAAGATCAGAGGACAGCATCACCTGTCAGTCCTTGCTTCCTCCATGTTGTCTGTGTGTACAGACTTGCTGGTCCAGGAGCTTGTAGGGACTCGCCTGTCTCCACCTCTCACCGTACAACCACCACATTATAGGTGTGTGCTACTGTGTCCAGCTTTACCTGGGTCTTGTGAGCCCAAACTCAGGTCCTTATTCTTGTCTGCCAAGCACTTTACCCACAAAGCCATCTCTCCACTGAAAGTTCATTTTTGGAGCCTCTTCCTTGAGGTGGAATTCACACACTGTGTGACCCACCAACTTAACGTTTCAGAATAGTACCCCAGACAGAAGCCCTGGCGAAGAGCAGTCACTACCATCTGCTCAGGCTCTGCACTCTGAATAGACTAGCTGACTTTCCTCAGTGTGCGCTTACCTGTGGACATCCGTGTACATGGTCAACATGACTTATTGCTACATAGTCTCATGTTTTCAGGGTAAGCCCATGCGTTAAGTGTGGATCAGAACACTGGTCCTTTTTTATGGCCTGGTAATGCCCATCATTGGACAGACAGCATCCGCCCATCGCTAGGCCAGTGGACATCTGGGTGCTTTAATTAATTAAATCTCTTAATGGTTTTGACCATTATAGTAATTCATCTGTAACTTTTTGTGTATCTTCAGTTCTCTTGTGGGTGTATACACCTGAGAATTGAGTAGCTGGCTTCAGTGGTAATTGTCACGCCCTTCTGGAGTAGCTGCCATCCTGCCTGCCCTGGCCCAGTTTATCCTTATCCTCAGCCCCTGGGCACTCCTCAGTCTTTGAGGCAGGCACTGGTCTGTGACGTCTCCTTGTGCTTTGATCTTCATTGCCCTGGTGCTGCTGCCTAAGAACTCAATTTCTGGACCCATCTGCACGTTCCACGGAGAGATGTCCATCCAAATCCTACATTGGGTATGTGGAGGCTAAGACATGGTTTCACTGTGTAGCCACCTGACCTAGCACCTGCTGTGTAGAATTTGGGGTGATCCCCTGTGTGTGCTGCTGAGTTCTGGATTATAGGCAAGCCTCACCACAACCATTCCCAAGTCCTTTCTGTTTTTTGTTTCTTTGTTTCTTGAGACAGGGTTTCTCTGTATAGCCCTGGCTGTCCTGGAACTCACTCTGTAGACCAGGCTGGCCTCGAACTCAGAAATCCGCCTGCCTCTGCCTGCTAGGATTAAAGGTGTGCCCACCCATACCACTGCCCCAACCAAATCCTATATTTAATTGAGGTTTTTATTGTTGAGTTGTGGCGGGTTTTTTGCTTCTCTGGGTGCAAATCCCTTGTCAGATGAGTCCTCTGCAAATCTTCTTTCCCTTGTGTGAAGGGTGTTCTCTCTGACAGTGTACTCTACAGCACAGGATGTTCTCACTGCTGACAGTGTTCTCTACAGCACAGGGTGTTCTCACTGCTGACAGTGTACTCTACAGGATAGGGTGTTCTCACTGACAGTGTACTCTACAGCACAGGGTGTTCTCACTGCTGACAGTGTACTCTACAGCACAGGGTGTTCTCACTGCTGGCAGTGTACTCTACAGCATAGGGTGTTCTCACTGCTGACAGTGTACTCTACAGCATAGGGTGTTCTCACTGCTGAGTGTACTCTACAGCACAGGGTGTTCTCACTGCTGACAGTGTACTCTACAGCACAGGATGTTCTCACTGACAGTGTACTCTACAGCACAGGGTGTTCTTTCTGACAGTGTACTCTACAGCACAGGGTGTTCTCACTGACAGTGTACTCTACAGCACAGGGTGTTCTCACTGCTTATAGTGTACTCTACAGCATAGGCTTTAAATGCTAATCCAGTGTGATTTACCTGATTTTCCTTTCATTGCTTGTGCTAGCATTTATTTGTAGGAAACATTTTCCTAATCCAGGGTTATTGGTCTGTTTTCTGGACTTCTATAGTTTAATCCCTTAGATTTAAAACGCATGACCTACCTGTCAGGTAATTTGGATACAATGTGAGGTGGAGTCTAGCTTTGTGCTCAGTTGTCTCAGTACCGTTTGTTGACAAGATTGTTTTTTTGTCCTTGGATGAAGTGAGCATAAAAATGGAGTGTGTTCCCATTCCAGTTCTGCCCTGTTGATTAGTCTCCCCAGCTGGCCTGGGCTTCCTGCATTGTTTAGTTAGGATGTACTGGATAGGTACCTTCCATAGCCAGCCTTGCTCAGTGCTTGCTGTGGATGGAGGATCTGGCTGTGAGAGGGCACCCCTTGTAGGTCTCAGGACAGCTGGACTGTCCAGTGAGGCTCTCTGTGAGAGTGGGTCAGAGAGCTTGCCCAGCTGTTGAGAGCATGCACTGCTCTCCAGAGGCCTCAGTCTGATTCTCAATAGCCACATCAGGTGCTCACAACTGCCTGTGAGTCCAGCTCAGGACCAGGCGCCCTCCTCTGGCCTCTGTGGGCACCTGCATTCACATGTGCACGTAAACGCAGAGACACATAATCAAAAACAAAATCTTAAAAAGAACAAGACAAAAATGTGCAACATAGGCATGCAAACCATCTGGAATATTTTTACATTTAATATTTTTACATTTATTATGCATGATGATGGGGTGTGCGGGCCACAGTGCACTTGGAGGTCTGAGGACAAGCGTGGAGTTGGTTCTCTCCTTCCACCCGGACCAAGAGTCTAGGGATGAAACTCAGGTCGCCAGGTGGCTGCAGGCGTTGCCCTTGCTGAGCCAGCTTACTAAGCCTCTCTCATGTACTTAAAATGCAAACTACAAGCTAAAAGCATCTGTGCTTCCAACTCTGCTGTTTTGGCCAGCAGTGGTCGTGGGCAGTGTCCCAGGCTGGCTTTTCATGAACCACCGAGTTTGGGGTTTAGTAGAGTCTCTGAGCAATCGGGTGCCTAGGAGCTTCAGGATCACCCCACAGGGGTTGATGTTTAGCACAGCGCATGCTAAGGTTAGCCCAGCCTGACAGAGCTGGACATGTCCCCCTGCAGACAAGTATTTCCATTGCTATGAACTTTCATTCTGGGAAGGTAGTTTGTCGGTGGTATGGGTGAGGCGTGGGCTCTGCGCATGTACTTGTATGCAGCCTCCTCTACAGGTCAGGTACAGCACGGTCAAGGGGAAGTGTGTGCTAACCCTTTAAAGACACCAATTTCCCCAGCTGATGTAGTCATAGTTTTACATTTCTGTATATTTACCTTTAGTTCCTGGATAGAAATGCAGCCAAGTGTGGGTTCTTCCTGAAGAGCAGCCAACCCAGAGTCTGAACACTGCCAGCTTTGCCGCCACAGTTTGCCTTGTTATCATGTAGGACTGTTGAGTCCAAACCAATCGGAAGCACGCCCCAAGGTGTGACCCCCCCAATTAAAGAGTCTTCTCGCTTCCTTCCAGCCCGGCACACAGAAAGTTGTAGTGTGCTCATGTGTGCTGCCTGCTGCCAGGGAGCATGCAGGGCGTGAACATTACGCTCCCTCCATCTGCAAGTGTTATAATGAGTTATTCAGAGCTCTCCACACAGGACCAACCAGAGCGTGCCTCCCTCTCAGTTCCAGCGCGTTTTCCTGCCCATCAGATGGATGCTCCTCTGCTGGAGTCTTTGGAAGGTTCTGGTGTCTTTTGTCTTAATTGGCGGCTAAAGCCGCCTCCTCTGGTTTGGTTTTCATTAGCTAGGGCTGCAGAGAGGGAGTGTTGGGGCTGTCCTCCAAACCCATCCATGAATATTAAACATAGGACAATTATAGCTTTCAGGCCAATTATTTTTCTTTCATCAAGCAAAGTGGTGATACTCACTAGATGAGGATTCGCAGTTTCACCATTGGCCCCTTCCTGTCCTTGTAATCGGTGGGCCTGGCATGTGTCTCTGCCCATTTGCTGGGCTACCTGTTTCCCGGTGTGGAGGAGTGTGGGGCTTGAGAGCTGAGGCTGCCGTCTCTGCCAGGGCTGCTGCATTGTGGGTTGGTACTGCACACTGTCAGATATTCTGGGCCGATACCTGCTTCCTAATGTGAATTTGATGGTTTGAGTGGACAGGACTCTGCAGCATGTGCTGTTCTGTCTGAGACAAGCCAGATGTCTCAAAATTGGGTTCTACTGTGTAGGCTGGTTTCTGAGACCTTAGCAAACCTGAGCTGTGATGTCTCTGGTGTGTGTTGCGTTGTTTGGTGCCATCATCCTGTTGTAAACACAGCATAGAAACAGACAGCAAACTTTGAACTAGTGGACCAAAGGTGTTTATGATTTTATTCATAACAGCTACACAGTAAACACCCACAGAGGGGCTCCTGGTGGATCTGACTGGCAGTGTGGGGGGGAAGCTCTCCACCCCGTCTGTTTCAAGGTTCTAGCCTGAGGCTCCCTCCTGGATCTCCAACAGCCTTGGGTTTCTCTGCCTATAGAGGCCTGAAGCCAGGCAGTCATGCGTGTCACTGGAGTGAGACTGGGAATGAGTCTACACTCCCATCTTGCCGTGCGGCCTCCATTCTGCACCTCAGAACTGTGGTCACCTGCTATTTTGATGCTGATATGCTTTTGCAGCAGGATTTCTTACAACCAGGATGATCTGGAGCCTCATAGCTGAGAATGACCTTGAACTCTTGGTCCTCCTGCCTTCAGCTCCCTGGTGCTGGGATCCCACCTTCCATCATTCCGCATGATACCTACTTTGTACTGGCTATGCAACTGGTGAACGGTCTGAAACAGATTAGGTGTGTGCATTTGTGTGTGTACCAGGGCGGAGCCAGCGTCCTCTGAGGCCTGATTTTAAACAGCATGGTAGTACCCTGAATAAAGTAAAAACCTCCCTCAGGGCTCGGTCACATCCCCTCCCAAAGAAAGGCTGTCAGCATTTAACTTCAGAACTGTGCTTATGGGAAGTGCTAGCCTCTATGCAGCCTTGTAATGGCTGCCTGTCCACACACACCTGCTCACTTCCGGAGGACTCATCCCTGACCCTGGTCTGTGATTGCTGTCACAGTTGGGCAGCTCTTGTCCCCTGCTCACAATGTGAGCAGGTAGAGATCTGAGTGTGACCTGCTGGTCCACTGTTGGCATGTCCTGTGGTAGGCATGTGCCTGAAGTAGTACAGTTAAGGGCCACATCCCGCCCCATCGTCATTCACATTCATGGTGTCTTTAATGGTGCCTCTAATTTCCCTGTCAGCCTAATGATCACTCCTTAACTGGTAATTCCTTCTCCCTCAGGCTGCTGAAGACTCCTTGCATGCTCCCATTTTTAAAGTGACATTCTCCAGTATGTATGTTTTATTCTGATTAGTGTTCCCTAGCACTATCCCCAGGACCTCCTTTCCGTGTGATGCCCCTGCTCTCCACACCTCCCGCTGCTGGCCATGCTGCAGTCCTCCTTGCTTTCTCATGAAGTTTGTGTTCAGGCTCAGTGTCTTCATTCGGGAAGACAGATGGCTGTTTGCAAGCAGGAGTTGAGGCGTTCATGGCTCCTCACTGCCCCTGTACTGTGTATTGAGGGCAGCAACCTCACCCTCCCACAGCCGCCCGGCTCTGGGTCTAAAAGGTCTGCGATCCTACAGGGCAGGGGTGATAGCTGTGTGTGGTAGAAGGCTGCCCAGGCTTCTGAACAGAGGCCGTGTGGCTGACAGCCTGACTCTACACCAGGCAGGCGGGGACGCTCTGAGTTTCCCTTAGCATATGAGTCACTGAAGGTATGGTTGGTCCATCGAGGCGGAGAGTCACGGTAGCTGGCATGTGGGGCTATGATCGCACTGCATCTGCAGTCAGGAGAAAGGGATGCATGCTGGAGCTGGCCTCCTTCCGTAGCCACTCCAAAAACACCCAGCAGCAGTACCTTGTGAGCCGTAACAGCCTAGGCCTCACACTGGGAGCTCAGTCCTGGCAGAGGGTCTGTGCAGTAGCCATGTGTCTCACCACAGGCCCAGAGTCTGAGGAGCCATACAGCATTGGTTTTTATATATTGCTTATGACGGGTAACTGGGCGTGGTGTGCCTAAGGCATTCCTTCCCATGTGGGGTCCTTGCCCTCTCTCTCTCTGGGTCTTCACTGTGATGAAGGAGCTGCTGCAGCTGCAGACTTGTTCATCTGACTTGTGTAATCTTTTCAGGGCAGATTGCTCATTTTTCTTTATTTGAAACAAGGTCTTGCTATGTAGCCTGGGCTAGCCTCAAACTCTGAGCAAACCCAGAACCCTCCCCATGTTAGGCAAGGGTTTTACCACACTATATCACAGGCACATTTTTATTTGACACAGAATGTGATTAAAGCTGTTGAGGGTGGCCTGGAACTTGCCATCCTCCTGCCTCAGCCTCTCAGGTACCTGGTATTACATATAACTCAGCTACAAGTTAAGAAAACAGCATACACGGACATTAACTGCTATCATGAAACTAAAAATCCATTTAAGGTCAGATGGTGCCCACGTAGACCAGAAGAGGGTACATGGATCCCCAGGAGCTGGAGTTACGGTTTTTGTGGTCCAAACTCGGATCCTCTCCAAGAGCAAGCCATGTCTTTTTATTTTTTTTTTTTTTTAAATGAATACACTGTGGCTGTCCTCAGACACACCAGCAGAGGGCATCAGATTCCATTACAGATGGTTGTGAGCCACGATGTGGTTGCTGGGACTTGAACTCAGGACCTCTGGAAGAGCAGTCAGTGCTCTTTTTTTGTTGTTTTTCGAGACAGGGTTTCTCTGTGTAGCCCTGGCTGTCCTGGAACTCACTCTGTAGACCAGGCTGGCCCCTCGAACTCAGAAATCCGCCTGCCTCTGCCTCCCAAGTGCTGGGATTAAAGGCGTGCGCCACCACTGCCCTGCCAGTCAGTGCTCTTAACCGCCGAGAATCTCTTCAGCCCCAACAATCCAGGTCTTTAACTGCAGATCCATCTCTGCAGCCCTTTGAGTATGTTTCTTACCACAGTGGTTGTTTATACAAACTGGAGCTGTTGGGGCTAAAGAGGTGGCTCATCAGCTAAGGGCACAGGCCCAGACCTAACTCCCAGCATCCACGTGGCAGCTCCTAGCTGTAACTCCAGGTCCTGAGGATGTGATGGCCTCCCCTGGTTTTGGCAGACTAATACACATAAGCATAATTTTAAATGTAATTGTTGATTTGGGCATATTACTATTGATAAATTGTTCTGTTTCTCTGAACTTTGGTGTCCTTTTTGATTCACAGTGGGCAGAAGCAGTGCTTGTAGTCCCTGGCTGTCTGGAGGACTCCTTAGAGCCAGGACTTGCTTCAGCCCCACGGAGCTGACTGCTGTGTTCTTCTGTGTACCGTGCATCAGAGCCTGACTAGAGCCTTCCTCTGGTCCTGTGGTCTTCCTTCTGTTAGTTAACAGCCTGCCTTTCTGAGGCATGAGAGCTGCCCTCCCTTCCTGGGCTCTTGCATGTATGAGCCGGCAGGGCTGCTCCTTACGTGGCTGGCCATGCCTGCTGCTCCGTGGAAGAGAATGGCTGTTTCTTCTTATTTAAGCTTTTTGGTTTTTCTGTCTTTTCCTAAAAAGTCACTTACTCGTCAAAGGTTTGAATTTTGGAAATTGAACTAAAAAAATAAAACGAAGCAGAAAGCCTGGGCAGATGTAGAGACCCAGGAAGCTGGGGAGGTGAGAGGTAGAGGAAAGGGTGGAGTTATGAAATTCATAATTCATAACCGACCATGTCTGCAGAAGGGGAGCTAGTTCTCCACAGCTCTGGCTCCTGCTCCCCATAGGCAAGTTTACCAAACTTTTGGTAAAATTTGCTCTGAAATCCTGCTCTTCTGGCTCAGGACTGCAACACCCATCCTTATCCCTCGTTTACCTGGTGACCACAAAATAACAGGCAAGGTTCCATGGTGTCTTCAGGGCCCGGGGAGTGAGTGAGGCATAATCTCCAGGTTAAAGTCATCCCAGACCCTGGAAGCAGCCTTTGTGCACCTGTGTAGGTGGAGCCTGGGACAGCACGAGCTTGCTTCTGCCTCGCCTGGCTTTTTGGCAGACAAGACAAAGCTTCTCTGAATTGCCGGTGAATCCCCCCAGAACACTCTAGGGACCATGGTGCTGGTACTTGCAGGTTTCCTCAGTTACCCCTCTTCTCCTGGTGCTCTTCTTCCAGAGTGAGGATCCATGACCTCCGCAGTGATAAGATCGCCCTGTCGCTGTCTGCCCATCAGCTGGGGGTGTCCGCAGTCCAGATGGATGACTGGAAGATTGTCAGTGGAGGCGAGGAAGGGCTGGTGTCTGTGTGGGATTACCGCATGAACCAGAAGCTGTGGGAGGTACACTCCAGGTAAGCTGGCTGCTGTGGACAGACTGTGGGGTCCCA
This sequence comes from Rhynchomys soricoides, assembly GCA_019843965.1. Taxonomy (NCBI): domain Eukaryota; kingdom Metazoa; phylum Chordata; class Mammalia; order Rodentia; family Muridae; genus Rhynchomys; species Rhynchomys soricoides. Next base: position 377,540 of record JADRCH010000259.1, read on the forward strand.
TGCCACCTGCGTCCTTCCTGAAAGCACTTTAGCAGGAGAGGTGACCTAGGCTTGGGAAGGCACCAGTCCGAGACCTGAGCTCCTTTCCCTTCAGTCATACTGTCCTCATCAACACACAGCCCTCACTAAGCTTCCTAGCTGCTTAAGATGCAGTGAACACTGCACCACTGGTGCAGGTTACTGTGAATTCCTTCATCTTAATTACCAGGAAAAGGAAAGCCAGCTTGGGGAGACTAATTTCCAGTGTGCAGGTGGATGGGTTGGCACAAGTCCCCCATGTGCCAGACTCAATGTCTCCAAGTGTGGCTTGTGCCTCCCTTCAGTATGAAGAAGGGCACTTGGGGTGCAAGTTGAGTGAGCCTCAGCTAAGGGGAGCTCATCTCAGCTTGAGCAGGAGTGTTGAGAGGAGAATCCTGGCCAGGGCACAGGCCAGGGGCTTCTAGGACTAGAGCCCTACTGTGAAATAGTTCATGAACCTGCCTCATAAGTTTTCGGTGGCAGAGCCTTCCCCGGGGTCGTCTAGGTCAACACTGACTCCTGTGTATGGAGAGGGTGTGATGCCGTGCAGTGCCCAGCTTGAGAGCGGGGCATACACAGCTCTTTCCCCAGATACAAAATGAAGACGGCCCTGCCTTCATTTCAGTGCAAGGCCTGTGGCTTCACGAACACTCCCAAAGGTGGCAAAGTAAAACTGGTTTCTTTCTTGACCTGCAGGGTGGTGAGTACTTTGGGTAGCAGCTCAGATCAGATCAGAAACAGACACACACACACTCACACCACACTACCTCTGCCCTTGCCCTTCCCACACTTGACTGGTCATACACCATGGTGCCACCAGGTGGTGCCAAAAGGCAGCTCAGAAGTCCCGCACTGGAAACAGCATTTGCCTGAACTTCAGGAAAGCCAGTTGGTTCTCTGTGCTTCTAGGACAGCGCCAGCCTTTCTGGGCCTCTGCAGTGCTCACACCTTCTCACCACCAAGGGGATGCCAGGGAGGTGAGGTCCAGCCCAGGGCGCCCCTGCTCAGGCCTTCTCTCAGTAGGCGGGCCCAAGCCCGGTCTAGCAGCTGCTGTCTGAGCTCCCTCTCCTTCATCTCCTTTGGCCTGTTCCTGCCGCAGGCCTCCTCCTTCCTTTCTAGTGGCCTCAGCCAGCCCCACTTGGTGTGGTGTGGTTTCCTCCTCCTCGTAGAGGTGGGCACCTTCCCTTTCTACTAGTTTGGAGCCTCTGAGGGCAAGCACCCATCTTCAGGAGCCTACACACTCTGTTGTCCCCTGGTTCACAGTATGGCCTCACCAGGTACAGGGTCTGTCAGGACTGGGCCTCACCCTGAGGATAAGAACTTACCCCTATGGCTTGTCGGATCTCTATACCATGTCGGAAGTTTGTCTCAAGTTGACTGGTCTTATATCCCAAATACACCAGCTTGTTGGCACAGTCAGCTAGAACATGAGGCTAGAAGTGGGTTTGCAAAATGACATGGTGCCAGAGAAGAAGGCCTTGCTTGTGCCTGCCTTGGGAGCTGAAGCTGGGCCCAGTTCCTACTCCATAGCGGACAGTGCCTAGAGGGCCCAGCCATGCACAGCTGGGAAAGGCTGCTCCCGCCTCACAGTGCTCTCCCTATTCCCACAGGCACCCTGTGCGCTACATCTCCTTCAATAGCCACAGCCTGATCACCGCCAACGTGCCCTATGAGAAGGTGCTGCGAAACTCTGACCTCGACAACTTTGCCTGTCACAGGAGGTCAGTGTGGGCTTGGGCGGTGTTCACACACATCTGAAAAATGGCTGCGTGTGTCTTCCCTGCTCCGTCCCAGTCACATCGTCCTCTCAGGGTCAGCCATGGTCCTGGCTTTGTTGAAATTTGGAACTCAGTGAGTGCTCTAGCAGGGGCTTATGCTGAGTGTCTGTCTGCAATTCTGCAGCTGCTCCTGGTGTCGGGGACAGCGGAGATACAATGTCAGTTGACAGGCAGACTCTCTGCACTGAGGTCCCTTCAGATGCTTCTTCATAAACAGTGTCTTTTGGGCCTCCCTCCTCCCCTCAGCCCTGGGGTCTGCATATCTGACTCTATGGCCTCAGAGCAGGTGATCACAGTGGAGAGCAAACCTGGAGTATGCATGTCTTTTCCCACAGCAGCCTTGTTGACTGGTGCTTATCTCTGCTTCTTCTAGACATCGAGGCCTGATCCATGCCTATGAATTTGCTGTGGACCAGCTCGCCTTTCAGAGCCCTCTTCCTGTCTGCCGCTTACCCCGAGACACCACGCCTGGAGAAAGCTATGACCTTGCACTGTCTTTCCCCTATGACAGTATTTAGGGTGTCACCTTATGAAGAAGTGGGAAGGTGGTTTTACAAGTCTCTGAGCTGAAGGGAGGCTCTGCAGCACATAGCGGAAGTTTGGGGAGAGTGCCCTGTATGCCTGCAACCATACAGCCCTGTTGCCCTGTGCAAAGCCGGAGGGAGTCCACTGCTCTCCTCCTCTCCTCCCTCCCTGGGCTTTGGTAGGACTGGCTGACTCAGCTAACCTGTCCAGGGATGGCTCCTCCCCTCACTCAACCTGTGGCAGCAGTGACACCTCCCTGTCCTACAGACCAGGGACATGGGGCCTTCACCCCCTCTGGTCTCCTGGGTATGGGACTGAGGGTGGAACCCGGAGTCTCACACATAGAGGCAAGCGCTCAGCCTCAAAGCTGCTTCCCCAGCTTGCAGTGGGCTCCTGACCCCCCCCCCCCCAGCTCGTAATTATAGAGTGCCTCCCTACCTGTGTGAGGGGCGTTCCTTTTCACTCCCTCTTCTGTCCTGTACATGTGCTATGAAGGAGACGGCCATCCTTCCCTGCAGAGGAAAGGGCCATTCCACAGGGATGGGGCTGGGGTCAGTTCCCAAGTGTCCCCTCCCTCAGCAGCTGCAGTGCTCTTGGCAAACACTGCAGCAGCCGGAGCTTACCCACTCTGCCTTCAGAGTGTCATGGGCAAATCCACACAGTAGCCAGGAGACCCAGTCAAAGCTCTTCAAAATCCCCACAGGCCAGGCACCCCACACACCTGTACAGAGGCCATCATCAAGTCTCAGGAGGCAGAGTCCCTCTCCCAGAGAATACAAGCAGGCGGGAGCAACTCCACAGTGGGGGCAGAGCCCCATGGGGCGGAGGCCAAGTAGGTAACAAAAAAGGTGCTGGAGGGCCTGAGAGGGTGTGCACCTTCAGAGGGAAGAGGCAGGCTGCCCTCACCTGGAGTCATGCTCACTGTGCCCTGGTGGCCTCACAAGCGTGCTAGGCAAGTGCTCTGCCACTGAGCCACACCTCCAATGTGTGGTTTTGTGGCATGAGGGTTTCTGAGATCACGACATTGAGGCCTCAGCTGTCCACAGTCTGCTGCACAGGACACCGAGCTGGCTGAGGCCTCTCCCCATGCAGAGAACCCTTCTGTACCCTTCCGCAGCACGGTGCCCTGTGCCCAGTGCCCAGGGCAGCTCACACCTCTTGCTGGGCGGGCGCCCCCTGCTGGCCTGATCTTGCTATGGCTTCACTCAAGCTTTCCCAGTCCTGGAGCTTGGCCACTGGAGAAACTTCTGTCAGAGAATTGGTTGTGCAGTCAGCTCCCTTCTAGGCTTCGCAGCCACGAAAGGCCACTGAGGATCGTTAGGTGCAGAGATGACTAGAGTAGTTTCAAGCATACATGCCCTCCTATCCCCCGACCACGTTAGGAAAAGCACCCGAGCTTCTCTGTCAGCCTCCCCAGAACATCAGATCTACCCCAAAATCTGTCCTCACTGGCTCCTGAGGTTTCTGCCGCTGCTCCTGCTCACAGGGTGGGGGACAGGTGGGCTGCATTAGCTCCCTGTGCTGCCTCTAAAGCCAGAAGACACCAGGACACATCCCTGGAAGCCAGAGGTGGCCGCACATCTGCAGTTTGCCTTTTGCCTTAAGCGGCCACATCTGCTGTTATTAAAGGTTCTGGTCTTACAGCCTTGTTTGCTGTTCCTGTGAGCCACACAGTGCTGATCCTGGACTCATTTGAAGTCTTCCTCTGCCACGTGCAGCCTTGGCTTATTCCCCACAGCTGGGGGTGTGGGGACACAACGTGACATGTGCCTATAGACTGGGCTGTCTGTCCATGCAGGTGACAAGCAACCATGCTTCTGAGGCTCAGCAGTTCCCATGGAAAGATTCTCTAGGGTGCTGTGTGGCTTTCAGCTGAGCAACAGAATTGCCAGCCTTCCCCAGCAGGGGCACTTTGAGTTCTTCCTGAGTGGGGAAGCCGGCAGCTTCAGGACAGGGCACTTGGTACCCTCCGTGAGGGAGACGTGCCCCAGTCCACTTGTTACAGGGCAGCACTACAAGCTGTTTGCTTAGAGTTAAGAACAGTCTCCCCTGGTGAGGGGTTTCAGGTGATGACTGCCCCATGACAGTGGCTCAGATGGAGACACCACTACCCATAAGCTCTTGCTTGAAGTGGCAGATGGCACGGGCCGTGGCATTGTGGCCACACAGCCAAGCCAGATGGTTACCTGGCTACTGCGGCAGGCCTGCGGTGACTTGGCCAGCACTGCCCATGTGTGTGGTAGCAGAGCCCCTCCTGGGCAGCAGCCTGCGCTCAGCCTCTGATGCTGCCTACTGCTGTGCACTAGGGAACTTCTCCCTGGAACGAGAGAGGAGCTCCAGCCTGTGCCCAGCTGAGCCTGTGCTGTGGCAGCTGCCCTTCCCAGGACAAATGTGCTGCCTCCCTTGCTGACTTGGTGTCACTGTGTTGCCACCCTGTCCTAGCCAGAGTTCTGAACCCTCCTGTGGCCATGTTCCTGCTCCAAGCCCCATTGGCATTTGTCCAGCTCATGGTGAAGAAAAAGGTGCCACTGATGCCATTGGGAGTGGCCTGGCTCCGTCAAGGTCACAGCATACAAAGACAGTCTTTATGGCAGGTATTTGCCAAACCTCAAGGTGACTTGCATTTCTGCCTCTCCATCCACCAACTTGGGCCTCTTCCAGAACAGTGGAACTTGGCCTGGTCAACTTCAGGATCAGACCTGAGGGCCTGCCCTCTCCCATTTAACACAGCACACAGGAGTATGAACCAGGGCCTAACAGAGTGGTTTTGTTCAAGCCTTGAAGAACCTGGTTTGCCAAGGGGTCAGAATCGCAGGCTGCTCTGGTCTTGCTCTGTTTCTTACCCGTAATTTGTCACTAGGCTGCAGGTGTCCAAGCCGTTTCTGTGAAGTTTGTACCACACAGCCCTCTGGGAAGTGTACCAGATTAAACATTAGCCTCACACCACCAAATGGGGAGGGGACAACTTTATAAGTAGAGCATAGTGATCCCCACTTGCTTAAGTTTGAGGACCTGTCTCCAGAAACAAAAGTAGGTAACAGGACAATACTATAGGTCGGTCCCACTCTCAACTTACCATAGGATAGATCACACCTGACCTCCAACCAGCTGCTGAGGGCCCGACTCCACCTGCTTCTCTACCCACAGCCCTGGCGTCGCCCCAGCTCCTCAGCAGCAGCCTTAGGTGCCACCTAGTCAGCTTCAGTCTCTGATGAAGATTACTAGCCAGTGTGGCTAATGGAGAGCCTGTACTTACCTGTCCCAAAGTAAATGTTAGCACAAACCCTGCTTCACGCTGCTGGTAGGTAATGTCACAGAGAGATGGGAGGTCTGGCTGCACAGGGGTGTACCACCACCCGCCTGCACACAGTCCTGCAAGAAACAATCTACCTGCTTCCCCCCTGCTCTGCAGATCACATAACCCACGTGTTGGGGCTGCCCGGGGCAGTAGCCTTCAGCCCTTGTTGCTCCATGGCCAGAAGCCCCATTGGATACTAAGGAATTAGTCTGTACTCCTTGGGAGCAGGTTTGCACCAGTTCGTGGTCCTTATCCTGCCTGCCTGCTGCAGAGCATGCTGGGAGCAAGCAGTAGATGTCCCAGATGATGTCTACAGTGGGAATGCAGCCTGGCCTAGCCATTGTGAACAAATGAGCTTGCTTCTGGGCCTGGAGGACTGGGCTCCCAGTGAGTCAATCTCATTTTAATTAGCTGTTTGGATTAGCCAGGCCCAGAGCTTCAAAGACATTAGTAGACCCTCAAAGGGGAGCGCAAGCCAGCATACTTGATGCACGTCCATCACAGTATCTTCCCAGCTAGACCTCCGGGCTTGGGCTGAGGGAAGGTGATCCATTATTTATGAAAACATTTTACATTCATGAACTGTCTTTGTTGAGGACACAACTGAAACTGGGAGAGTCTCAGGAAACCCAGGCCCATGAGATGCCAAGGTGATGGCTGCCCAGAGTCTGCAGCCCCCTCTTGCCATGGCAGGGAGTCCAGGAAGCCAAGCTTCAGATACTTTATGCAGGAAGCCCCCAAAGTTGTGGGGGGCACCTTTGTGGGGTTCTCCCCAGAGCTGACAGTTTGCTGAGCAGGGAGGTGGGAGCCCCAACATCTGCTCCTGCCTGCTGCTTTGCTGGGGCCTTTGCCAAACTGAGGCCTGCATTCAGAAGCACAGCCTTGGCAGTACCTTCCTTCCGACCGCCTTCCTCACCAGTCCAGAAGAGTGGGTAGTGTTGGGTGGCCCTGTGGGCCAGCATCCATCACAGGCCAACCCTGCCTGCCAAGTGCTTGCTTAGAACACCTGCAGACCCCTCAGTTCCTTACTTGCCTCTGGGGTCCAACATAGTAACCAATCTTGTTCGTTCTCTCTCTCTCACACACACACAGAGTACCATCCTAACACACCCCTCTAGCAGTCTCTGCACACCCCTTTAATTGGCCACATAGCATGTTTTGCTTTAAGAGACACTAGCTTGAACCTCATCCCTAGCAGTAGCCCAGGGCTCGCTTATGCAGTCAAGTGACCTTCCCCTTCATGCACATAAGGGAGAACACCTGTTGATGAGAAGCTCCGTCCACCACTCAGAACCACCCCAGACAGCCTGCTTGGGGACAGCAGCATGGAAGGGACCATAGAAGAAGCCTCTGAATCTGGCACATCACCATGGAGACAGAGCCTGCCATCAGTCTTGACAAGCACCCACAGGCAGAGAGGAGGCTGCAGGGGTCTCTGCTGAGACCAGAACAATCCGCTCTGTTCTGGCAACAGAATTGTTTGTTCAGGCATGAGTCACTGTCCCCTGGGCAGCACTGATGGCAGACAGCATCATTTCACCAAACCAGCAGAAATAAGATGCTTGTGCCAAGGCCAGCACGATGGCTTAGGAGGTAAAAGCATTTGGTGCAAGACCTGACAGTTTGAGTTTGATCCCCAGAACCCATGTGGAAAAAGGGGGCAGGGGCTGAACAAACAGATGTGTTCCGAGCACCCACATCAGGCAGCTCACAGCTGCCTATAACTTGAGCTCCAGGGGGTGATAGTCTCGGCTTTGGGCCCCCACACTCATGAAAAACAGGGGCATATACACTTTTTTTCTTAATATATAAAGCTGGTGTGTTGGCCCACATCTGCAATCCCAGAGCTCCTGTGAGGTGGGAACAGACAGGACAGTTGCTAGAAGCCTGGAGTACATAGATGTTGGGAGAGCCCCTGCCTCAGTGTGGCAGAAGGCAAGAAGGGGCCCATTATCCTCTGACCTACACACACACCCCCACCATGACATGTGCACACCCATGGTCACACACACATAGTAACAACTTAAAATGTATACAGTAGGGGGCTGGCTCCGTGGGTCAGAGTTTAAGAACCCTTGCTGTACTGAGAACTAGAGTTTGGTATGCACAGAACAAGCTCCAAAGGATCTGACCCCCTCTTCCAGCCAACAGGCACTCCTATGCACAGATGCACACACACAATATTTAAAGAAAAATGTTTAGCCACATCTACCTACACACGCATGGCAAAGAACTGGAAGGGAAACAGCAGGGGATGGAGTGAAGATACATCATGACTGCCCTCTGGGCCTTAGGGAGCCCCGACTCCAGGTACCCAGCCAACCATGATGCGGCCATTGACAGACTACACAAATGAAATCAAACATGCTCAGAACAAGACGTCTAACTAAGCGTGCCAACAGCAGCAGTTGCCAGTTACCCAGAGAACTTCCTGGTGTCTAGAAAGGCACCTCCCAGTGTCAACAGAGGGAACAAAAGCATCCTAGAGCAACACCTGAGACCTGGAGAGCAAACACCAGCAATCCACAGGCTGTGAGGGGACTCTGCTCTGCAGTCACTATTTCGGCTCTACGGACCCCACCTCCACCCATCCTGAAATGAGCAGTGACAAGCTGAGCTGTACAAACTACTTACCTGCAGGAGGCACCTCTGGGCTCCACTGCTGCCTGTGCTGGGGGCTGAAGTGTCCTGGGCTTGTATCTGGGTCCATGCCATCAGGAGGAACTGCATTACAGCCCCAGCTGCAGGTACCCACTATCAGGAGCTGGTGTCAGCAGCCAGCCAGCCGTGATGGTGCTGAGAAAACCCCATTACCTACACTCCAGGTCTTCTGGAAGCCTGCCCAGACTCTTCCTGGCTTCCCCCGGGTGGAGACCACAGGTGGTACAGGAGGACCAACAGGACAGAGGGCCTTCCTCACCAGTCTCTGCCTGCTCTTCAGAGTCAGTCTTATGTCACTGAAGACCAGGTTCCTTTAAGAGAGGTGAGGGACAGATAGGGATGCCGGGCTCATTAGGAAACCTTTATTGTCATCATTAGAGATAAAAACATCGGAGTCACACCCCACAAGGAGGATATCTGAAAGGTTACTGATTGTCACAGCAGCCCAAGCAAAGGGCTGAACATTGGTCCTCAGCTACCACCAGCTTCCAGCAACCCCCTCCTTTGCACGGTCAGTGACAGCAGGTCAGTGGCAGAGGGCCATGGTCTCCATGTTGAGAAAGCGGATGTGCATCTTGGTCTCAATGTCGATGCCCTGCCAGATCTGGAATGGAGGGAGTGGCATCAGCAGGCATCCCCACCACTGCCAGACGCCTGCCTGAGCCAGGTCCTCAGCCTGCCCACCCACTGCCCCACCACCCACTGAGCCGCTGTTTGCTCGTAAGAAGCAGGATGGGTTCAAGGCCAAGCTAATTGAGAAAGGAGTCTGTGTGTCTGCTGGCTACTCTGGCTCTGACCTTCAGGCTCTTGCTGAGATAGTCACTGTGGAGTTAGGATGAAGTCCTGAATCCAACTGAGGGCTCAGTGAGCTCCATGATCTCACTCCCCCACCCACCCGGATGGCCTCCTGAGAGTGCCAGCCTCCTTTTCCCCAGTGTGATTCCAGAGTTGCCTCACCATGCTGCCCACTTTCCAGACTCAGACTGGATCAGCAGAGCACCGTGTAGACACCTAGGGACGGTTACATGGCAGGCATCACTAGACAGCCATCATTAAATAACCTGCCATTTGCCTATAGGACAAGGCTTTGTCCCTCCCAAGATCACCCTCTCTCCAGTTCTTTGGCTATGAGCAAGTCAGGGACAGAGGGACCTAACAGGCAGGTGCCTCGTGTCTCCCTGTGCTGTTGGGGTGTACACTGCCAGGCTGTCACTCAGAATTTACAGAGATGTTCCTCTGAGCTTCCCAGGGTGAGGCAGGCCTTGAAGCTAGGCTTCCCGCTGTCCCCTGCCCTGGTCCTATGGGGACACAGAAACAGTTCCACGTCACAAAGAGCAGCCCCGACTACTGGGAGTTGAAGATATAAGGAGGAAAATCCTGGGCTCTGTGATGATTCAGTTAAGTTCTGGGAAAGGGCACAGACACTGGGGGGCACCAGAAGGGACAAAGGGAGCTAGCTCCTGAAGAGCCCAGGGAAAGCAGCAAGGTTGGTTAGTCACAAGAGTCTTACTCTAGCCCAGGCTGGCTTTGAACTCAAGATGTCCCTGCCTCGGCCTCCTGGGCAAACATTGCATGCACATGTGTGCTCAAGGCAACTGTGCCTCTTCTCGATGCTCCTGCTGCCCTGGTATCCTGCATCATGTTCCTAAAGGAACAGGTACCAGTCATGCCTAAGTAGATTCATACACTAACAGCTCCTGGCTTCCCCTCCACACACCCTGTGTAGTCTGGGATGCGGGCTCTGTCATGAGAAGGGCAGCAGCTGACCTCTGCCTCCTTCCGTGAGAGGCTGGGGCTATGGTGCCTGCCTGCCTGCCTGCAGTCGGCATCCCTCCAGTGGTCAGAGGCTGCCTCCATGCACAAGCCTTGGTGAGGCCTGCATGCTGGGAAACTGGGCTGGGAGTTCATAGGTTGTCTTACTTTCCTGCGTCCTGACCCCCATCCACAGAAGGCCTCGGAGACATGATTTTAGCATTTTCTTCTTCCTGCTTCCAGATACCCTGGTCACTGCCATCAGCCAGGAACCAGTCTTAACTCCCAGCCATAGAGTGTGTGTGAGACAGTAACTACTGTCCACCAGATTAGCTGCAGATGCCATTACAGGAGGGGGCACAGGCAAGTGGGAGGCCACTCATGACTCGCAGCAGAACTCGGTTACACACCACCTGCTCCAGTCTGTTTGCAGAAAGCTGGTGTTTGCCCCTGTGCAGGAAGTTTTCAGAATATTCCAGAATCTCTGCTCTGCTGTGAAAAAGTGACTGCTCCCAGGAACGCTTGCCTGTCTCCCAAGGGGGAGAGAAACTCACTTCTCCGATCTACCCGTATGCCACTTAAGTCACAGACCACAAGCAACACTGGCCTTTCCATAAAGTCAAGCAAGTCAGTCAGTGTGGCTTGCAAGGCCTTCTATAGAATAGCCCTGGTGGGCACTTGGGATCTGCCAACAGCCACAGTTTCATGAGGTCCTCATGGTGGCCTGGAGCCCCCATCTTTCCCCTCTGGCACCCACCTTCAGGAAGTCCTCAAAGGTGATCCCCTCGTACACCTGGTCCGGTTCCTGAGGACAAGACTGTAGTCAGTGAGTGGCCAGAGAGTCTCCCAGGTTCTGAGATAGTCCACCTTCCTCCCAACGCCCAGAGCACAGAGGTAGCACTTTGAAGGTTGAGTTGGAAAAACAGGGTCATTTGCTTCTAGCCAAGACCAGTTTCTTAGAATCCCAGCAGAGAGATGCCCAGGTCTTATCCTACCAAACTCCCCCAGGGGAAGAAACAGTGGAACCTCCAGGCATGGACATTCCTTCCCAATACAGCCCACCTCTCCCTGAGCCTAGAAATCTAGCCACCAAGATACATCCTGCCAGCCTAGGTCCTGCCTCAGCTCCCTGTACTGATAGCAGAACTATTCTGGGCTAATCTGTGTTCACAGCCCACTAGGGTAAAGGGAAGGGCGTGGAGGGCCCTCTGTGGCCACCCTTGTGCCCATGAGTCACCATGATAACCAGGGAACAGAGTGTGGCTTCAGCCAGGGGCCTAGCATGCTTGACCAAGCAAGTCTCCAGCTGTATCCTTCCTACCATAGGGAGGGACACAGGAATGATGCCAGGGCTCCATACTGCTGAACGAGTCTTCAAAAACAGTTCACCCAGCCACTAGCTCACTGTGACAGTGACCTGCAGTGCAAGGCCCCAAAGGTCCCTGCTGGGCACTCAGAGGGTCCTCTGCACTGCCCCAGAGTCCTTCCCCTGGATTCTACCCTTCACGGCTATCAAGGGGCTAGTCTCTTCTCAGTGTAGAAACGCTCTGAGATGTACACACAGCCAAGAATAGACCCACAAGGAGCGAGTGCATGCAGCTCCCAAGCATGCTTGTAGAAACGTCACCCACCCATTGGACACATGTCTCTGCTGCCAAGGGGAAAGAAGGCCATGTTCAATCAAGGCTGGTTGATTATGACTGCGATTGGAGTCAGCTAGGCCTCAGTGGTACAGCCTGAGCTTAACATGCACTGGGCACTGGGATCAGACACCCCTCCCCCCCAAATGCAAGTGATACAACAGAACAGCAAAGACACATGTGTGTGTCCACTGGTGCTGTAGAAAAAGACCCCAAGGGTGGTTCCCCAGAGCAGGGCCTAGACAGGGCATGGAGAGGGAGTGACCTTTCACCCTCTCCCAGTTGCTCTTGGGGGCAAGGGTCAATGCCCTTTTAATGTTTGTTTCTTAAAACATTTCATAAAAGCGCCCAGTTTTCCACTGGCCTGGACCTGCCCTGTCCCCAGGGTTTTCCTCTGACCCTCCCTCTCCAGGGCACCATGCTCCCAGGCTGGGTGAGGGGAGCTAATTATAGACTCAGGCCCCACTGTGAGGAGTGGAACAGGAGGGTGGTGCTGGCAAGGACAGAAGGCCGGAGTTGGGGAGCTCAGCAGCCCCACCCTCACCTGACAAGGTCTCCTGCACAGACAGGACCTAAAGATGGCACTTAAAGAGTCAACGCCTAAGTCAATAAGTGGCTTTGGAACAGCATCAAAGGAGAGAAGGTGGGTGGCTCTCTGGTGAGTGGTGTGGTCAGAAGCATTAACCAACATCGGAAGCCAGTGGCTGCCCTGACCCACAGTTCAGCCCCGGCCTGAGTGGGGTCTATGCTGATCTGGGCTGATACGCAGTGTACACTCTATAGGGAGACACACACACACACCTGGCTCCCTGGTAGCTCTGTCCCTACAGCACCAGGAATCTGCCCTGGGGATACCACCACCTCTGAGGCAGAGCAGATTTGATATAACTCAGCAGGCACCAGCTGCGAGGCTGGGAGTCATTTAGTGAAGTAGAGTGTAATTAAGTCAAATAGGTGTTTGGCTCAACACAGTTACAAGGGGAGCTCCATTCTCCACCAGACTGGGGCCCTAAGGCAGTTCACATGCACAGAGTGTGTGTGTGTGTGTGTGTGTGTGTGTGTGTGTGTGTGTGTGTTTAAACCAGGGCCAGTTGCCTGAGAGAAAAACACAGATAGACACAACCCAGGAGGGCTGTTCTGCCACTATGACCTCTGAGAAGCAAGGACCTAAAATCCTCAGTAACAAATGGGACATGGAGGGCAGGATCCAGCTTGGAGCTGCCTCCCCTCTGAAGCTGTTGGTAACTCAGGCGCAAGGAAGCCAGAGCTTTGCTGGAAGCCCCGTTCTTGGAGGTGGCCACCTATCTACACTAGTCGTCTGTTCCCAGGGGCTGCTGGGCTACAACCTCACCCTGCAAGAGAGACCCCACACAGGAAAGATCACAAGCTCCAAAGAAATCTTCGGAGCTGAGCCTCAGTTTCCCCAGCAGTAGAACAAGGCTGAAGCCATGAAACGGTGTACATATACTGCCAAGCCTCTATTCTGCAGCTCCTCACTCAGTCCCTCAGCTGCCTCCCCCCCCTCCCCAACACCAGTGGTCTTCACAAACGAAAGGTGCTGGCACCAATGTCCAGATCTGAGAACACCTCCACTTCAGTGAGAACACAGTGCAGGTGGGGGTACTGTGTTGAGTGCTGCCCTCGGAGGGTAAGGACAGGGGTAAGGACAGCCACAGTGGCACTCCTTAGGCCTTAATTTCTGCTTCCTGAATCACATAGATCTCTAGACCTGCAGTCTCCCAGAGGCAGAAGAACCTGCACTGGGTTGTGAACTCGGCTCCATGCCAGGCTCTGGGTAGAGCAGCGAGCAGGGCACCTGGCTCCTGCCACTGGATCTGCTGGTGAACTCCTGCTGACCACCCTTCCCTCCCTTCCTCTACCCCAAGGGGCTCTTACCATCTGTCCCACGCACACGCTGGCAGCCTCCATCATGGCTCCGTCTGCAATGGACCGAGCTGACTCCTTCTCAATGTGAGGGTTTCCAGAGAGCAGCTCCTCCACCACCTGCCAGCGGAGCAGATACTTGGTGACCTTGGGACTCGACAGTCCGAGAAGGGGGAGACACCAGGATCCCCAGGCAGGGCCAAGAGAGCATACTTTACATTTCTATATTCTTCTAGGGTGATGCGGCCGTCACTGTCCGAGTCATACATATGGAACAGAACTGCAGGCAACAGAGGATGTAAGAGCCAGTTAGATGCCAAAGCCTTGGGGCAAAAGGGCACCGGGCATAGGACCTAACTGGTTTCTCCCTAGTGGGATGCATTGAACGAGTGACCTCTCCAAGTTTCAGCCTCCCATTTCTTAAGACAGAAATTGGACGCAGTATCTGCCAACCCCACTATACTTCACACACGTGTGACAGGACTGGAGAGCTCACGAGCACAGAACTTCTCAGGTATCCCCTTCAAATGCCAGGTCTTGAGCCACGATGCCCACATCCTGATTACTGGCCAGCCTAGGTAGATCCTGAGGGTAGGGGACTTAGCAAGGCCTAGCTGCCTCTCTCAGGCTTGGCAACAGCCCACAAAGATGAAGTGCTGAATGGCTGCTTCCCACCACCCCGGCAGTCTGCTCTGGCAATCTATCAGAAACCAAGTGCCCAGAACCATGCAAAGTATTTCCTGGTCATGATGTCCTAACTGACCCTGTGAGATCAGGGTAGCCACAGCCTGCTTCACAGATGGTCTGTCAAGGCCCGTAAGTGCTAAGACAGCGGTCCTGAACCAGTTTAGACCTGTACTCCTGATTTCATGATCCTCACCCTAGCCCTCAGAGCAAACAAACATTGGGACCATGGGTATGTCCTAAACAGTGACACAGGAGGCCCAGGGGACACTCAGGAGGGTTGTTCTCACCAGCAACTCACATACACTCTAGAGCTAAACATAGCCAAGCACTCGGAGCCTGAGGAGGTGGGGAGGGACATTGGGATGGTCAGGAAAAGACAAGGGAAAAAGGAGACATGACAATGACCACTGCTTAGCCTCTGTGCTGCTGTTCAGCCAAGGTGGGCACTAAATGTTCCCTAGAGCTGACGACCTAAGGTGGAGCCTCAAGAGAAGGCTGACATAGATTGTGCTCCCAGCACACCACAGGGGAGCAGGTGTAGGACCCTGACTCAAGGGCTCCCCAGCCCTGGACGCAAGGTTCTGTCTGTAACAGAGTCCTCAGCCCCACAGCCACGGTGTTCAGAGTCTGTACACCATGCCCGGATTCAAGATCACACAGCTGAGTTTAAGACGCCAGGGGAAAGCCAGGTCTTTAAACTATATCACCCCACACCCCAGATCTCCATCCCTACCACCCCTTCTGTCCCCAAAGACCAGAAGCCGCTGGTTTTTTTATGAGGCTGCCACCAAGGTGCAACATCAGAGAGGCCACCCCAATACAGCTATTTAATGGTTGATGGTGTAAGGACACAAGCTATGTCCCCTGGCTGTCTCCCTCCCTCCTGCAGATGGCCTAGCCTCCCGCTGTTGGGGATCCCCACACTTGGAAGACCTAGAACTCAGCACATACATTTCAGCTTCTCCTTTCGAGACAGCTCCACCTGTTCTTCGCCCAGGGTGGTGTCAATGGGCCGGAAGTAGGACATGATAGTCAGGAAGTCCTCAAAGTTGATCTCATCAGCCAGGCCGCTGGATCCCTTTCGAAGGTTCCTAAGGGGCAGCAGGGAGAGGGAGGACCTCAGAATATACCAACATCTCTTGAGGTGGCTCTGACCTCTACACGTACAGAGTACTACACAGACATAGACACACACACACACTCAATCTCATGACAACATGGTCCTCTGGGTACATGTTCCCAAGAAGCTGTGCCTGAGCTGTCTGCCAGAGTCCTTCACCTCTACCCTGAGGTGTTCCGTTCCTCCATCTAGGCCTTAGTCTAGCTTAGTTACTTCCCAATAATGCCCACGACAGACCCATCGGTTCAGAGGTCACGGCCCTTGTCATCCAATCAGTTCTCTCAAGTCCCACCAGCTGGGGCTGGAATGGTGCCTTCAGCCCTCACGCCTATGAGCACAGCTGTACCTCCTGTTCTTAGCTTTGGCCACAGGTGGGAGGAGAAACTGAACTTCCAGCCCACAGAAGCCGTAAGAAGTCAGCGCTGAGCTTGAAGCTGGAGGCGGATCAAAGAGGGAAAGGGCCTGCCTGGCACACCCGAGGCTCTGGGTTCAATCCAAGAATCAAGAATAAAAATGTAAAAAATTGGGACTCAGCAGGTGGCATGCTTGTCCGGCAAGCATAAGGACTAGGGTGTGGGTGAGTCATGTGCCTGTAATCTCTGCTCTGGGGAGGTTGAGGCAGGAGGATCCCCAGAGCTCCCTTGGCCTGCCAGCCTAGCTAAATTGGCAAGCTCTAGGCCAGTGAGTGGTCCTGCCTCAAAACAAGGACAACCTGAGATATGCCAGCTAAGGCTGTCCTCTGGCATGCACAAACATATAAACACATATGTGTACCTGCATACACATGGACATGTGCACACGTGCAAATGTGAAGAAAACTCAAAGCGTCTGCTAGGAGTCGTTTGTCACGCAGCTAGCAGTGACTCAGAGAGAAGTGGATGGAGCCCAGGAAAGCCGTCCAAGGCCATGCAGGACTGTCCACCCCCACCCATTCTTTGCGTTTGATGACGGAAGACGTAAGCCACTTCAGCCTGCCAGGAGAGGAAGCACACCTGTTGTCGAAGAAGGCACGGACGATTTTGGATCGGATCGGGTTGAGCTCCAGGTCAGGGACATTGTTGAAGTTCTCCTTGCTGTATTCCAGGACACCCAGGAGAGAAAGGCACAAGAGAACAGTCATCAGTGCCATCTGACACGGGCCGTGAGGTATCACTTGATCCCTGACAGCCCTCCCCTCAGGCCTCTGTGGGAGAACTGAGGGAGCCCGACACTTGGAGGAACCTGAGGTGGGTAGCATACTCACACCCAGGCTGCAGAAACAAGATCTTCAGAGTCTAGAGTGGAAGCAGGGGGAGCCCTGCAGTGGCTGCACTAGGCTCTCAGCAGTAGGATACAAGCCAGAAGGGCCTCAAGGAAATGGACTGAGTATCTCATGACCTGGCACCTCCCAGCATGTGCCCAAGAGATGCGGCACACATGGGCAGTCTCTACAGGAGAAAGGCTCAGAACCACAGAAGGGCTAACAATGCCTGCTACCAGATAAATTGAAAGCTGAACTGTGGGCTGTCCACTCAGGGGAATATTATGCAGCCAGGAAAAAAACTGGACAGAGTGACATCCACTGCAAGAGGATGGACCTGAAAATTGACACCGTTGGGAAGGCATTGGCAGTGGAAGGTCACATGATATCCAGAACAGACTGAGCCACTGAGGCAAATAACAGGAGAGGGGTAGCCCAGAGCTGGGGGAGCCAGAAGACACATAAGGGGACAAGCGTCTCTTGGGTGACAAATATTCTGGATACCCACTCTGCAGAGACACTGGCACTGCTGTGCATTTTTATGATTGAGCTGTAAGGTGAGTTTTAATTCAGGAAAGGTACCCATCTCGCCAGCAGCTACGGGCCTCGGCGGACGGCACACAGACACAGTCCCAGCTTCCTGTCCTCACAGGAGGGGCAAAGCCTCCATCCAGGCTGCCCGTGCCTGTTCTATGGTAGTGACCTTCTGAGGGACCTAGGGTATAGCCAGGTACTCCAGGAGACAAGAATGAGTGCTCAGGATGGGGAGGGGCTGGCTGATTTAAGGACATTAGGGAGGAGTGTGACACCAGACTAGACTGGAGCAGGAGCGGAGGCTGTTTGACTTGCAAGGGACCACAAATAATCCCTTATCCTGCCCTGGCTTTACCTCACAGGAGAGGGGACTCAGGCTCCAGACATGAGCAGAACCAGGTGACCGGATCTTTCCTGTTCTCGATACCCTTGGGTGGCTTCCTGCCCCTCCCTCATGGCTGGACTGGTGGCATTTAGCCAGACAGGAGCTGGTGACTGGGCACGGCCACCTTGGGCATTCACCAGAGCCCATTTTGGAAGGACACATTTAGAACAGTTGCCCTGGGGTGCCACCATATGCAGGGACGGAGGGAGGGACGGAGGGACGGAGGGACGGAGGGAGGGAGGGAGGGACGGAGGGAGGGACGGACGGAGGGAGGGAGGGAGGGAGGGACGGA
>JADRCH010000259.1:395363-407382 GCA_019843965.1 Rhynchomys soricoides
GGAGGGACGGACGGAGGGAGGGAGGGAGGGAGGGACGGAGGGACGGAGGGAGGGACAGGGTGAATGCAGAAGGAATGGGGTGGGGGTAGGGGTGCTGATAAGATGGCCGGGATGGTGAAGATGCTTGCTGCTTAAGCCTGGAGACCCGAGTTCAATTCCCAAAAGCCACAGAAATGTGGAAGGAAAGAACCAACTCGACAAAGTTGTGCAAACACACAGTAACACTTTACAAAAGGAATCCAGTCAAGTGGGTGCAGCCATTCAACCTGAAGTCGCAGGGACTTGAGAAGCTGAGCCCAAGATTTTGAGGCCAACCTGGAGAACACAGAGAGTCTCAAAAACAAAGGGGGAAAAAAAAAATCCAGCCGGGCAGTGGTGGCGCACGCCTTTAATCCCAGCACTCAGGAGGCAGAGGCAGGCGGATTTCTAAGTTCAAGACCAGCCTGGTCTACAGAGTGAGTTCCAGGACAGCCAGGGCTACACAGAGAAAGAAACCCTGTCTCAAACACAAATGCTAGTAGTAGTAGTAGTAGTAGTAGTAGTAGTAGTAGTAGTAGTAGTAGTAATAGTAATAGTAATAGTAATAATAATAATAATAATAATAATAATAATACAGCACTGTGGCAGTGGTGGTGCATGCCTGGGATCCCAGAGATGAGGAGGCTGAGGTAGGAGGATCTCAAGTTCAAGGCCATTCCGGGCCTGCACAGACTGTCTGATGAGACCCTAACCAGACAAGGACACACACTGCCACTGAAGCCTCAAGATCATCAGGCTCAGGATGAAGTGTGCACACATGGAGTCCAGTTTCCAGGGGGATGCGGGTGGGTGACAGGAGAGGGTTTCTTTCTGGGATGCCTAAAGTGACAATGCAGCTTTAATGGCTGGATTGCTCACAGATATGATCTCTCCCCAAAACTACTAAAAACTCTCCCTCTGGATTCCTCAAAATAAGAAGCATAGCACCGTCCATTTCATAGAGGGAGTGTCCACACAGGATAACGGCTCAGCCCTTGCAAGAGGACACAGGGGGAACCTCAGGGCCAAACACACAGGGCTCTGCCCCACCCCCACACAGTTGTTAGCCTATAACCACCACAGGAAGAAGCAAGAGAAACCAGAACCCTAGACTGACGGAACCAAGGTTACCACGGACACCATCAGATCATCAGAGGCCCTCCCCTTTCCTGGCCACTGCTCGGATGACAGTCACAGTAGCTGTGTGGGCTCTGAGACCTGCAGTGTGTACCTCACTGAGGGAAGCCTGGAGGGGCTCCTGTGATCCCTGAGGTAAATGGGACACCGAGGGCCAGTCACCTGCCCAGGCTCACCCAGCTGTGGCAAATCACACTGGAACCCAGGCAGGGCAAAGTCACTCTCATGCGTCTGGCACCTCCCTTTCCACTCTCGAGCTCCAGTCTACTATCCTACCCGGCCTCTCACCTCAGGCATCTTCTTCTGGGAGGCTCTGGCTCCTGGCCTGTGAGATAGGTGAAGTAGAGAAGCTATGGTTGCTGACACAGGCTCTGCTCTCTGCAGCACATGATCTGGGGGTGAGGGTGTGTTATCCCCACTCCTGCTTCAGATGTCCCATTGTAAGATAGGGACTGTGGGAATACCCAGGACACTGGAATCGGGATGTCACATATGAACACTGATGGGAACAGGGATACCATGGCAGTGTAGCGGTGGACAAACTAACGACAGAGATCACATTAGTGATGGCCGACAGTGCAGACCTCCCAAGGAGGAAGAACCTGCCCCCATGACAACACCCATTGGGCAGGCACTTAGCCCATTTTAGAGACAAGGCAGAGGAAGGAAGAAACTGCCCATAGCCAAGACTGGTAGCACCTATTATCCCAGGTACTTAGGGAGCTGAGGCAGGAGGATTGGAGGTTTGAGGCCAGCCCACATAGCTTAGCAAGCCCCTGTCTCAAAAGTAGCAAAGGGATGTAGCTCTGTACAGAGCACTTGCAGGAAGCCCCAAAAAGGGAGGGGGAGGGGAGGAGGAACAATGCTACCGCCCCCGAAGTGATGGCCTTAGTCTGGAAGCAGCCATTCAAGGAAGCAGCCATTCACAAGAGCAAAGTCTGGCCATCTGGTACCCAGAGACCTCTGACTTCTGCTGCCCCATACTCTGACAAAGGGAAGGCAAGTCTCGTGGCCAATGCTAGGCCAGGCCAAGTGGAGCGACCTCGGGGTCTTGTGCCCTCCAGGTCCTTGCTGAGCTTTGTTGATAGGACTCAGCTCTGGGTGGTACAGCCATGGATGCAGCCCTCCTCTACCCTGGGGCCATGGCTGCTAGCAGATCATTGTCCTTGGGACCAAGCTGACGCACTTACCATCAGTCCAGTCCTGCCACCTTAATGGTCAGCAAGAAGGGCCACCGAAAAGCCCCAAGTGACACCCACCTTCCCTGCCTCCTCCAGGGCAGCTTGAAGCCTGCGGTGGAGGTGGTGTTTAAGTCATCTCCAAGTTCTGAAGTGTCCTCCCCATGCCAGGCTACACACTATGAGGCTCACTCACACTCATAAATGGTGACAGTGATGGGCCCACTTTCATAGACAAGAGCGTGGAGCCCGGAGAGCTCTGGCCAGTAAGCTGCCATCACACAGCTGGCTAGCAGAAGCGCTCGGGCACCAGGGAGCCCCGCTCCCTTTTTTTTCAAGTTGTATCTTTTGGCTATGGAGAGAATTAGGGCTCAGAGGGCACCCACTCCTGCCCAGCTTTACCCTGAACCTCGCTGGGGACTCGAGGGACAAGCATTCAGCCCACAAAGGACCCACAAAACCAAGAAAACCATGGCGGGCTGAGCTGGCCTCTCCTGAGAGTGCAGGGCTGTGCACTAGTTTCTGGTGGCTTCAGAAGCTCAGCTCAGCTGCCAGGGTCGCTCTGCTAAGCCTCAGAGCAGAGTTCACAGCGGGCCCTAGGTCACGCCTCCTGACTTTCTGGTTTCTGAGGGTTTCCTCATCCTGAGAGGCCATGGGTTTTCCTCCTCACAGGCATAGCTCTACCAAGTCCTCCCAGCACCCAGGATTGGGTATTTTCCATGCTAGGGAAACTGAGGCCTCTTTGGGACTCTTTAGGGAAGGAACCATGTCTCACAGGGCAAATGTCTTCCCAGGCAGTGCTGGACACAGGCCTGGAGGATGGGCGGGGACCATGAGGGTGACGGTTGAGTGGGATGGACAGAGGGCCAGGAGGACAGGACAGTGACCCCAGACTCTGGGTAGAATTGAGCACGTTCTGATAAACCAGAAGTGAGTGACAGACACCACAGGGTAGCTCTGGGTGGCTGTGGGAGGGGGAAGTTAACAGAAGAACAGGCCCCATTCACTATGACCAAGGATCATCTGGGAGGGTGGAGGGCTCACCTTGGGACACCAAGTGGCCGTGCAGCAGCAATGTGCTGTAACATTTGGGCTGAGGCCCTGGTGAGGCACACAGGAAGCATTTCAAGCCACAACTTCCTCCAGGGAAGTTGAGCGATGAGCATCTCTCCCCTGACAACACAGCCTGAAGCTACGGTCCCCACTACAGCACCAAGGAACCCAACTTGGTCACCCTGCTCATGGTGCACATGGGTTGCCTTAGATGCTTGTGATGGTTTGTACATGCCCGGCCCAGGGAGTGGCACTATTAGAAGGTGTGGCCTTGTTGGAGGAGGTGTGTCACTGTGGGTGTGGACTTTAAGACCCTTAGCCTAGTTGCCTGGAAACCAGTTTTCTGCTAGCAGCCTTCAGATAAAGATGTAGAACTCTCAGCTCCTCCTACCATGTTCCCGCCTTGATAAAGGACTGAACCTCTGGACCTATAAGCCAGCCCCAATTAAATGTTGTCCTTATAAGAGTTGCTTTGGTCATGGTGTCTGTTCACAGCAGTAAAACCCTAAGACAATGTTACAGCCTTGGAGAGTCCCTGGACACCCACTGTGTGAGCACACAGATGGGACTAGACCACCAACCATAGCTATTAACCATGCTAAAAGGCAGCATAGGGGCTCAACACCCACTCACACCTTACTGTTTAACCACCCCTCCCCCTGACCCCAAACTCACCTCTGTGCAGATGGGACCTCTCAGGCATCTCCTTCCCTACAGGACTCAGGACTCCTCCACTTTCCAAGCACAATTACCAGCCTCTGTTCCCCATCTCAGGCAGGCCAACTGTACGCATCTGAGGCTTAATGCTCAGATCCAGACCCAAAGAAACAGCCTGCTTTCCACGGAAGGCCGGCTCCAAGGAAGGGGATGGGCTGGGTGCTGGCCCAAAGCCACACACACAGCCAACAGCCTGAGCTTCGTGAAGTTTGTCCCTTAGGTTTTTTGCCTGTACCTCAAGCCTCAAGAGATGGAATTTGACCCAAAGCCAGCTAAGACTAGGTCTGACTCCAGAGCCTACGCCTTCCCAATGCTAGGGAAGGCCAACAGTTTGTTTCTGACTGCTGGCCATGGCGACTGGCTCAGAATGAGGCTCCTGAGCCCATGAGAGCCAGGCAACTTCGAGAGGTGCCTAAGCTTTTCTTTGAGGCTTAAAGGGTAGGGCGGCTGCTCTGCACAGATCAATCCACAGACACTATCGATCTGTCTGATAGTGTGTGTGGCAATTCAAGACTAGGGGCCACAGAACCGTGAGACCATGCAAACCTTCTGGGTGATGCTCTAGTTAACAATGTGTCTTTGTGGAGGAGGAAAGGAAATGTGTGTGTGCGCACGGTTCCCTCAAAGGGCGGGACAAAGCCCGTCTCTAAAGAAGGAAGCTTCCTGCAGCAGTTCAAGGCTTGCATCCATGTTACGATGATGTCACCTTGAGACTTCATGTGTATTTGAGGACACTGCTGTCTGCTAGAAAGTTTGTGACAGAAGTCTTTCCACTTTGCAGGGTCTGGTGGCTCCCACCGGCCATTCCAGCTGCTCAGCAGGTAGGATGACAAGTGAGCCCAAGGCCAGCCTGGGCTATAGAGTGAGTCCAAGGCCAGCCTGGTCAACTTAGTGTGGTACATCGAAAGGAAATAAGAAGCTGGGGCTGCAGACCAAAGTGAGATGCCTGCCTGGCATGTACGCAGCCATGTTTAACCCAAGTACCAAAAAGATAAACGTGATGCCAGAGAAAAATGTCTACTTCCCTAACAGCAGGTTGACAAGATGTTGACAGCCACATCTTGTCCAAGGCTGGAATGACCCAGAGTAAGTCAGTCTAGAGATAGACCCATCAGGGTGACGCTAGCATCCCTCACACGGCTCCACCAGTGGGCCCTCAGACTCCCAGCATCAGGGAGGATCCAGCAGGCAATCAGTGTGTGGGGGCACTTCAGGACAAGTCCAGATCACACACGACATAAAGAGGTGAGCAGGGCTGGGTGGCTGGCTCTTCCCTGGCTTCCCCTGCCAGTGTCTGTTCCTCTGGAACCAGAAAGGGCCCCTTCCTTCCTCCCTCCACAGCTTGCCTTACCGAGACCCAGAAGAATTCAAACAATAGGTTTGCTTCAGAAACTGGGACAGACCTTGGAGCCAGCCCAGAGCCACACGAACCCAGGGCAAGAGATAAAATACAGAAAGTAACTCGAAGCCCAAGGCTGGCTTCGAGTCTTACCGAATAGTGGGCTGGTCCCCGCTTAGCTGCTTGAACCTCCGGTGCAGTTGCTCTATCTGGTCTGAGGAGACTAAGAAGGGGGAGGGGAAATGGGAGAAAAAAGGGGTTCGAGATCATTGACATTGAACTTGGAGTGGGCAAAAGCTGCAGTGTTCTTGTGACCCCCTCTCCTCACTTGGCCACCACCATCCTCCTTGTGGCATTGTGACATCTTCTTTGACCACACTGAACCATGACTGAGGGACACAGGAGAGCTTCCCTTTCTGCCTGCTGGGACAGCTCCAGGGCCACCATCTACTCCCTTAGCAAGACTGCAGCCATTTTAAGTGATAGCTCCTGATGGTGGACGAGGGACCAGCCACATCTCCAGGTCCTTCTACCACCTATGAAAGAGAAACTTGGACCTGCTTGTTCGCCCACCCCCCATCCTGTCCCACATTTGCCTATGGGGGCTTGTCTTGTCTGGGAGTAGGTGGGTCTGGAAGGAAGAGGAAGCCCCAAAGACACACAATGCCCCCCCCCCCCCGCTTCAGAGAGAGTGCTGAATGACCAGAGGCGGTCTATATGGTCATCTCTGGCTTTACCAGCCACTCAAAATGCTGAAGACCATAGCACTAGCAAACCAGTCCCAAGCATGTCCTTCCCACAAGGGATATCACCTCTGTACCCCAGATGCTTGATGCTCAGGACTATCAAGTCCTCCTAGGGGCCGCCCCTCCCTGCTCCTGCTTCTTATTCTAGAGCGCTGGTTCTCAACCTTCCTAATGCTGCGACCCTTTAATCCAGTTCCTCATGGTGTGGTGAGCCCCAACCACAAGCTTTTATTTTCATTGATACCTCATAACTGTAATTTTGCTGTTATAAATCAAAATAGAAATATTTGTGTTTTCCGATGGTCTCAGGTGATATCTAGCAAAGGTTGGTTCAGCCCACAGGCTGAGAACCACCGTTCTAGAAGTGCCGTATACCTGAGATCTAACCATACGGAGCCTTCCCTCCCTCCACCTCAGGTTGGAGCCTTGGTCTACTCAAGAATCCATCACACAGAGTTCTCAAGCATCCCCAGCAGCTGCTGCTCACCAGGGAAGACAACAGAAGCCTGCCAATCTGGGCTAGGCACCACTCCAGGCACTAGCTCATCTATCCCAGGCAAGCAGGGATGCGTTCCCACTCTGAACATGCAGTCACGAATGATCGGAAAGGCTAAGTAGTATTCTGGACAATATCTGCCTTTCTAGAGAAAAATACAATCACCAGCAAGAAAATACAATCACCAGTACATCACCAGCAAGACGGCAAGCGAGCTGACCAGGGTCCCACAGCCAGTGAGAACCTAACAGAATGGAGGATGGACACAGGATGCTTGTGGCTGTGCTATGTGAAGCAACATCAACTGTAAGGGTCTCCTCGGATGGGGAGCTTTGTGCCTAAGGGTGACACGCTTTTTTTTCTTTTTTTTTTGAGATGTCTCCCAGGCTAGCCTTAAACTTACTATGTAGCAAGAAATGATGTTGAATTCCTGATCCCCCTGCCTCCACTTCCTGAGCACAGGGATTACAAGTGTGTACCACCATATCCAAATTTATTAGGAGCTGGGGCTGAAACCCAATGCTCTGTGTGCTTTCTGGTCCCCACCATTCACTAAAAATCTTAATCCACCAATTTCAGAACTCCCCTGGGGAGGAGTGGAACCTGAAAATGAGAATCCAGTATGTGTGGAGTATGTGTGTGTGCATCTGTATCCCTGCTGTGTGAACCCTGCAACCCTTCCGGCCCAAAAACTTGGGAAGAACCGGAAGTGCTTCTGACTTGGGGCTGTTTTCAAAATGTCTTCCTGTACCAAATCTGTAGTTGCTGTGTGTTGTGGAGAGCCCTGGGGCTTTCTGTAGTCTAACTCTGCCCTCCTGGGAGGGGCTTCAGACAAGGAGTGAGCTACACCTATGACTTCTTGTGAACCAATCCCCTAATGAATAAAAGAGCCAATCACTGGGCGCATGGGAGAGACTTCTGGGATGGTGAGGAGAAGAGAGGGGGGCGCCTTTTGGAATGAGACAGCACGTAGGTAAGATGTAGCTAGTAGCGTCTCCTGGTATCATGGTGGATCTGCAAGGATTTGCCACCAGAGGAAATAGACTTTTGATAAGGTTTACAAGATTAGGTTTTAGTTGATGCGCCCAGAGATTGAGTTCTCGTTGTTTCTGAGCTAAGTTTGTGTTGCGTTTTCCTTCACGTGGAGGCTCGTCTGGGTTCCAGAGAGAAAGGTACAGCGGCAAAGTGTGGGTTTGCCTGATGGGCACCACAGAGGCCATGGGGGTATTGAAGCATGGGGCTGGCGTGGTAGTGACCGGCCAGTGGGAGCCTAGTGAGCTGGGAGGAGAAATCGTGGAGCTGAGTCAGAGCTCCACGAGATGAAAGCAGTTCGGCCATTGCTCGCCAGTGCATGGCCGGCCAGCCCGCCAGGGATGGGAGAACCAGGGCATAGCGCGGGAACATGCTGCAATATATACTCCATCTTTTTTAATATTCCCCGGAATAGCTTCATCTTTCATCTGATAGTCTATTGCTGTGCTGGGTGCCCTGAACTGTGTCCATGCAATCCTCGGTAGAGAGAATCTCTCGTGTATTGTATGGAAGCTTCACCTGTCAATAAAAAGCTGATGGCCTATCAGCTGAGGCAGGAAATAGGAGGCGGAGTTCCTATAGAGAGAAAGGAACTCTGGGATTGAGTCAGGCCCAGGAACAGATTTACCCCAACTCCAAGGAGACAGACACATGGAACTGAGGAGAGGTAACCAGCCATGTGGCACTTCCAGAACAGAATAAACGGGATAATTAAGTTTACAAGCAAGTCAGGAAACAAGCCAAAGCTTACAGCCTAGGCATTTATCCATAAATAAAAAGTCTCAGAGTTGTTATTTCAAGAAACGGGGCATGGGTTGAAAAGCCCATGACTACAATCCCCCTGCCTCAGCTGCATCTTCAGCCATTTCTTCAGCACTCATACTGCAAAATGCAGAACTGGGTTACACCACAATTACCAGAAACTCTGTCTTGCATAACATTTGTACCAGATGGTTTACACACCCTTCTGACCAGAACAAACCCAAAGAGCAAGGAGGAGTATACAGAGCCAGCCACAGAAGCTTGCCTGGCCAGTAACAAAAACTAGTAATAGCCATGCCATGGAGAAAGTGCCAACCCCCAGGAAGCCACAGTCATCCTGGGTCATTCTTGATTTAGAATACTATATAGCCTTGAAAACATACTTGAGACAGAATCTTATGTGTCTCAGGCTGGCCTTGAACTCTCTATGTGGACTACAAGCATGCATTGCCACAGCTGGCTTATGTATTGCTGGGGACTGAACCCAGGGCCTCCTGCATGGCAAGCAAGCATTCTACAAACTGAGAGACATCTCCAGCCCTTGAAAAACTATTTTGAAGTTTCAAAAGTCAGTATTTAATGTTCCCGGCGTGTCAAGGGGAAGATCCAACTGGCCAAGATGACAGCGCGTGTAAGCGCACAGAAAAAAGTATGACAGAGCTCGCCGAACTGGGACTTGAGACTTGTCTTTAGCTTCCCTGTGTTTCCCGGTTTCTCTCTGTACAGTGCGTAGGCATCAGCCATAACAACATTTCCTGGCATGTGGCATCTGGCATATAGGACAGCAGACGCTCACAAAAATATTAATAAGTCATCCTTGGCTCAGTGCCGCGGTCTAGGCACATGTGGTCTTACAAAGGACACACTTCCCTTCCTTTCTTTTTGAGATAGGTGCTCAGAAAGCCCAGGCTAGCCCCCAACTCACCTATATAGCCAAAGATGACCTAGAACCCCGATCTGTACCTGAGATCAGGGATTAGGCATAAGCTGCTAAACCCGGGTTATGCTGTGCTGGGGATTGAACTCAGGACCTCATGCATGCTTAGGGAAATGCTCTACCAATTGACCCATAGCCCTAGCTCTTCATCCTGTACTATCTGAGACAGCGTAGTAACTTTTATTTGTCAGATGTAATCATCTCAAAGATTTACTGCTGAATAAGATCACCCTTTCCAGTTCTGACTGATTCAACTTAGCATCCTCCCTCCCTCTCCCTCCCTCTCTCTCCTTCCCTCCTTCCCTCCCTCTCCACTTCTCACTGAATTGCTCTGCTTGGCCTCAAACTAACTCTGGCAATCTGTTCTAATCTTCTGGCTCCTCCTCATTCTCTGGCTCATTCTGTCTTCACCTATGTCTTAGGGTTTTCCTGCTGTGAACAGGCACCATGACCAAGGCAACTCTTATAAGGACAACATTTAATTGGGGCTGGCTCACAAGTTCAGAGGTTCAGTCCATTATCATCAAGGCAGGAGCATGGCAGCGTCCAGGCAGGCATGGTGCAGGAGGAGCAGAGAGTTCTACATCTTCATCTGAAGGCAGCTAGGAGAAGACTGGCTTCCAGGCAACTAGGATGAGGTCTTAAAGCCCACACCCACAGTGACACACCTCCTCCAACAAGGCCACACCTCCAAATAGTGCCACTCCCTGGGCCAAGCATATGCAAACCATCACAACCTGCAACCTGTTTCTGTAAAACTATCTCAGTAAAACTGCCTCCTATCCCTCCTCCCCCTCCCCCTCCCTCCCCCTCTCCCCCCTCCCGGTCCCCCCCTCTCTCCTGATGCTTTTCAATAGCCTCTCTTTCCTCTGCTGTTCTCATGAGAGTTGGGCATATCCTATCTGACTCATTCTGTCAAATCTTTCTCTGATTTGTCACTTTGTCTGCCTCTCAATTAGACATCCCTTTAAACATGGCTGCTTCCTTCTTCAAACTAACTTTACTTTTTTTTAAAAAATATTTTTATTTTTATTTTTTTTTTTTTGGTTTTTTGAGACAGGGTTTCTCCGTATAGCCCTGGCTGTCCTGGAACTCACTCTGTAGACCAGGCTGGCCTCGAACTCAGAAATCCACCTGCCTCTGCCTCCCAAGTGCTGGAATTAAAAGCATGCACCACCACTGCCCGGCTAACTTTCATCGTTTGGGATTAAAGGTGTGTGCTAAGGGCAAGTCTGTATTCCAGCCAGATCACGCAGACCTAGGTGGTCTTTGGATGTGATTCCTTGCCAGAGCAGCCACATTGCTCGATTTAAAATTCCTCCACCCAGGGTCTCACTATGTAACTCACTCTGTAGACCAGGCTGGCCTCGAACTCAGAGATCTGCCTGCCTCGGCCTCCCGAGTGCTGGGATCAAAGTGTGTAAATTGTGCTTCCTGGCGTTTCACGTCCTGGTGAAATTAATTTTAGGATTATATTTCCTTTAGTTCACGACATCACGACATCTAAAATACTTACTACCAAGTCAGCATGAAACCCACGTAACTTAATGACAAGGCCTTAGGAGGCCATGTGAATTCTGCACCTCACGTTTCTCTGGAAAGAGTGATGGGAAAGGTATCCCCAGCCCTGGGGATGGGGTGGGAGGGTATGTCTGATGGGGATCCCTGCAACCGGAGACAGGAAGCATGGAGAAGGGGATACAGCTCAGGGAGATGCCAGGGGGAGTTTTGCTGGCTTCATCCATTAGGACAAAGTTTAGAGTCTTCACCTTTAGGGAACATAGGACTCCTGGCAAGATGGAGTATAGGCCCAGAGAGGACCAGGAACTGTGGGAGCCAGCAGGTCCAGCCAACCGGAGAGAAGCAAAGGGCCTGGACACTGAGAGGTAAGTGGCCCAGAGGGGCTTAACCCTGCTCTCCTCAGGGGCTAACCTTCCCTACCTCTCCCTGTATCCAGCAGCCACAACGCCTGAATGCTTGACAGGGATGCGGACAACCAAGTAGGACCTGGGGACTCTCAGGGTACCCGGAGCTCTGTAGTTCAGCATCCCACAGACGGGGGCCAGGGCTCTGCCGACACAGGACTCCCCACTAGAGATCAGCCAGCAGCAAGGAAAGACAGCTTTGCACCCCTCCTTAAGCAGGTTCTGCTGATCTGCCGCTGCCTCCTCTGAGAAAACAATAACACCTCCCACCTCCTGGGAAGTGGCTCCCATGGCGACAGGCCATCTCAGTGACAAACACTATTCACAGCTCTCCCCTGAGGTGGCAACAGCCATGTCGCCATGTGGATGAAAGGAGATGCACATTGGGCAAAATCCGTCTCCAATCAAGAGAGGCTGTGGGGACCTTCACCGGCACACAGGGTGTTGACAATATCATGGCACCAGAGCCCCCAAACCATGTACCAGGTGACTCTGTGGGAATGGAACAGGACTCTTTCTGGGCAAGGGCCAGGAAGAGAGGGTAAAGATGGATAATGGATGGGTACAGGGTTTAGTTGGGGGTGACGGAAATAGAGATGGCAGTTCAGAACACTGAATGCATTGAACCTAACCAAGTTCACTTCGCAGTAGTTAAAATGGTGAGTGTGTGTATGTGTGT
>JADRCH010000259.1:407392-459313 GCA_019843965.1 Rhynchomys soricoides
ATGCAGCTCGGATCCTCATGCTCACAGGTGACACTTTACTGACTGGGCCACCTCCCCAGTCCTAAAATGGTAAATTTTAGGTCACATGAACTTTGGTTCCAATTGAAAAAACAAACAAAACAACAAAACAAAAAATCCAGTGTCTACTTAGCTGGATAAAGAGAGCCATTAGTCTGGCTGTGACTAGCATGCTGTGCCCTAAGCAACCCCAATCTTCAGGGCTGTTCTGCTGGCTCTGAGCTCCACAGGGAGGCCACCTGGGGCTCCAGACACAGCAGTGACTAATTCAGGGCTGGGGAGGGAGGGAGGCTGAGCTTCCGGAGCCTCCTTGCATGGGATCCTGTGCCAGCTGCCCTCTCTCCTGAGCACCCCTCCTCCACCTGCTGCCTTGGCAGCCATGGCCCTGGTACGGACCCACCCTATTGCCACGGACTTTAAAAATCTACCAAGGATACACCTGGCCCTTTTCAAGTGGTTTTTCAAATCCAACTGGGAGCACAGACTTCAGACCGGTGCAAAAGTCAACTTCCCGGGCAGAGCTGGCCCAGCCCAAAATCATCTCTGATACATCATCTATTGTCACCCGGGGCACCAAGGGTCCTGCTTGGGACACTGTGGGCTGCTTCTGTACAGAACACATCCCTGGGGTGTGGGGGGGAAGGGTAAACATGATAGGTGGGTTGCCTTCGCCCTGCCACATGCCCTGCATGCTGAGCAGACGAGGGAGGCAATGCAGGGGGGAGTGCAGCTCTCAGCACCACAGTTGGGGTGTGCCTTCCCCCAGCTCTGCTCTGCTCTTTACATTCGCCTTACAGAGAGTGACAGCCCGACTCAGACGGGAGCTGAGCCAGGGCCGGGCGGGCAACAGCTCAGCCCTTACAGTGCAGGCACCACAACTACTTCCCGGCTCAGGAGACAAGATCAGAGAGGCAGTTTGGCTCCCTGAGGGTCACACAGCTCTGGACACCACAGGTTGGGTTGGTTTTTCCCTACACTTCTGCATTAGAGTGGAGCCGTTCAGGAGGGTGGAGGCAAGCTCCATCTTAAGCAGACAAGTGGGAGCGATGCAACAACATTCAGGAGACAGCTCAGCCCCGCCCTCAGAACTCTCTCAGCTAATTTATCTGAGGCTGAATCAAGCTGCAGTAACTTAACCTCACGTGCAACCACAAGTGGAATGAAGTCAGAGAACCTGGCCCAGCTTCGGAGAGCTAGCACAGGCTCCACCTGGTACTCCAAACACGGGGCCACTGGAGAAAACCAGGACCCACCTAAATAACCTGCTAAGCTCAGAAGAGCGTTCCCTGAGCAGGGCCTAGTTGCACACCCCCATAAACTCCAGCAATTAGGAGGCTGAGGAAGAAGGACCTGCAGTTCAAGGATGACTCAGGATGCTGGACAAGAACTTGTCCCCGAGAGAGAGGAGGACATACCCAAGTACCAGAAGCAAGGAGGGACTGAGACCCCATGGATGAGGATGAATGTTAAAATGGCCACTGCTCTCATATCAATAATGGGGCTTTAAACGCACTGAGAGACCCACCGGGCCTTGGGTCTGGGTAAGCTTAAGGACCCCACAAAACACTGAAATGCAAAGGGTAGCCTCCACATCCAGGGGGTCAGAGGGCAATGTTTCTGCCACTCCAGAGAGTGAAGGAGGCCCCACCTCTGCTGGGAGGAGGAAGAAGAGGGAAGAGAGAGACCCTTGGTCAAATAAAAAACCCGAAGCCCCATGCCATGAGCAGGTCAAAAATACAAAGTGCTGGGGAACATCCCGGGGCCTGGCACGCACTTTCCACTGAGCCTCCCCACCTCAGCCCCAAACTGAGTTTATACAGGAAGTGTTTGCAGACTGGTGAGAACCCTGAGCTACTTCACACAGGTGCAGAGCATCCTGGAAATCCTTTCTGTGGCTCAGGACACACAGGAACCCCGTGAGAAGGAGGGACAGCCCCAGCAGGAATTGAACTCAGAATCAGGTCAAACCACACAGGATATTCAAACTCTACAGCGTGAGCCTCTAACCATTTGTAAGTAACTAATTCGAGTTTAAAACTTTAGTAGGTATCTTAGAGTTACTACTGCTGTGATGAAACACCCTGACCAAAGTAACATGGGGAGGAAAGGGCTTACACTTCCACATCGCTGTTCATCATCATAAGAAGTCCAGACAGGAACTCAAACAGGGCAGGAGCCTGGAGGCAGGAGCTGATGCAGAGGCCACGGAGGGATGATACTTACTGGTTTGCACCTCAAGGCTTGCTCAGCCTGTTTTCTTATAGAACCCAGGATCACCAGCCCAGGGATGACTCCACCCACAATAGGTGGGGCCCTGTACCATCAATCACTAATTAAGAAAATGCCATACAGCTGGATCTCATGGAGGACTCTTCATTTGTATCAAGTTGATATAAAACTAGCCAGCACAATGAGGAAAGGCTGCAACTTAGCTGAAGAGAAATTAGTGAATTGAAAGGCTAACCTAAGGAAATGATGCTAAATGAGGCTCAGAGGAATGAAGAAAACGTAAAAGAAAGGTCAAGAGGTGTTCAGAAGACAACAAGAAGGCCCAACCTATTTGTAACAGGAAGCACTGAGGGGTAAGATCCCTCACAGGGAAGCAATAATTTTTGTGATAAAAGATATGAATCCTTTTTAGAATGGAACAGCACAATCCATTCCCAAGCATGATCATATAAAAAAACACTGATACAAATTTTAAAACACAGGGAAAATGTTTCAACAACAACAATAAAAACCCATCAGACAAAACCTCATTTATCAACAGTAATCCAAAACAGAACACTGGGGCACAGGAATTATCCAGCAAGCTAAAATTTTATACCCAGCCCAACGTTAATTTGTAGACACCAGCAGAAGAGAGTTCTGTTTATAATTCACAGACCCTTACTAGGAAAAGGTATTAAGTAAGAAAAGCAAACCCATAAGGAATAGTTTTTGCAAGAATGAGTGTTTGCCCAAAAGAATAATTAGCCAACTTGCAGGCTTCAGAAATAAAACCCCACGTAGCCAGACAAAATTAAGCACAAAGGGAGAGATAATAGTTCACTTTCGGTATGCCAAAGGTAAGAGGTGATGATGTTATGGAATTTGGATGTACAAATTGCCATGCAGGGCTGGCAAGATGGCTCAGAGGGTGGAGGCTCTTGCCACCAAGGCTGTGCTGTGGGGTATGCACCCACAGAAGCACTGACATGCACACACAAATATAATTTAAAACACCGCGCATGTTGGAATGTGGCCAGCTGCAGAAGTTTATCACTCTGTAATTACAAGGATTTGAAAGCCTTGGACTGTGCATGTTTCAGGTTTTACTTTGTTACAGGTGAGATATCTTAGGGATGGGACCCTAGTCAAAACACAAAAGTGATTTTATGTAATAGTTTGTTTCCAGGCAGGGTCTTATGTATCCCTGGCTGACTTCAGACTCCCTATGTAGCTGAGGATGACCTTGAACTTTTGATCTTGCCTCCACCTCTCAAGTCCTGGAATCACCACACTGGTTTTATTTAGTGCTGGGTTATTGTACCCAGGGGCTCAATTGCATGCTAACTAGGCAAGCTATGGACTGAGACTCTCTCTCTCGCTCTCTCTCTCTCTCTCTCTCTCTCTCTGTGTGTGGGGGTGTTGTGTGTGTGTTTATATTTGGATTTTCAAGACAGGGTTTCTCTCTGTGTAGCCCTGGCTGTCCTGGAACTCACTCTGTAGACCAGGCTGGCCTCACTCACAGAGATCCCTCTGCCTCTGCCTCCTGAGTACTGGGATTAAAGGTGTGCGCCACCACTGCCCAGCATATATTTTTAGGCATCTATTTTGTTTTTGTGGTGTTGGGGATTGACCCAAAAGTCTCCCAGTCAGGCCTGTGTCCCACCACTGTGTCCCCTCCCCCCCCCAAGTCTCTCTACATGTGTCTTGAGCACATCTGTCACATGAGGTCAGGGAAGAACTTTCCACTTGGGGTATCACACCATTGCTCAGAACGTTTGTATTTGGGAGCACTCTAGATTTGAGAGGATGCTCAGCCCACACTTGCCAAGGACCCTCTCCCAGTTGTGGCACTTGTGGTAAGATATTCTCCACAGAGGGCCTTGAGGCCCAGGCTCCTCTTGAAGGGGCTCTCGAAGGAAGTTCAACCTCATTGGCAATGCCTCTGCCTCCTGCCTCCCCCTTTAGAGGACCTAAGGCCCTGGCATGGCCTTGAACACTTCCTGCTGCCTCCCAAGTAGAAGGCCACAGCTGACAGCATGTCCCTTCCGCAAAGGCCATGCTTCAGGGACAACAAAGGACCTTTTTGTCTTCCTGCATAAGGTAATGCTGCCACCGGTGGAAATGCCCAGTCGACCTTCTGGCTTTATGAATTAATAATGAAGCTGGCAGAAGTGACAGGCTGTCTGGTAACCCCTGCTCTTCCCTCTGGCCCTGGCCTGCCTTCTTCCTAGAGCAGTGGGTCCTCCAGAGATGCCCGGCATCCCTTAACCTAAGGCACCGGGGACCAAAGAACTTTGGGGATATTGGGAACTCATCTGTGCGCACAGCACTGTCTGGCCTGTCATTTAGCTGTCTGGTCTGTGTCATCCGGCTGTGTGCCTGAGCTCTGATTAACCTCCCTGCTACATCCGAGTGTGGGGACATCAGCTCACAACAAAATAGCATGCCCATCGGGGGCATGGCAGCCAGGTGGGAAGGAGCACCAGGAAATTCATTACTGCAGGTCCCTAGGGCTGGCAACTCCAGCAACTGTCAGCTGCTCTTCCACAGACAACACAAATTCCTCTTTGAAACAGATGTGAGCCACCCCGGAAGCCCCCAGGAGACAGAGGAGGCGACTCCCACTCCAATCTAACTGCCCCTCACCAAACATGCAAGTTCTTGAACATTTTGTATAATTCAGAACCTATGCTGTCAGCCCTGAAGCCCACTGTAACTCAGTACACCAGCATGTGGCTGTAACATGCAGGCCTCTCCTGGACGTGCCAGGGACCTCTGGGGCTGCAGGCTCTGTCCTTTATCTCTGGGGTCTCTGCCTCCCTCCCTTCTGCTCCTCCTCACCCCTGTAGTTGAAACCTCACTAGAGGGTCTGCTTTGGATTCCAATTCAGCATCTATGTGACTGCCATGGGCTGTCACTTTCTAAGCTAAACCTGTTTTGTCTGTAAACTGGCCACTAGAGTCCCACCCTCGATGAACTTTTGTAGGGAGGTAAGGGGAGCTGCTGGGTGTGGTGTTGAACTCCTTTGGCCCCTGCACTCAGGAGGCAGATGGAGGAGGATCTCTGTGAGTACCGGGCCAGCCTGGTCTACAAAGACATTCCAGGCCAGCTAGGGCTACACGGAGAAAACTTGTCTCACAAAAACAAAGTAATTGATTTAATCTCTTCCCCCATTTTCTAGAGACAGCCCAGTCTCAAACTCCTGCTCCTTCTGTTGGGATGACAGGTGTGTGCCTGTTGTCACATCCCAGGTACAAATGGCTTCTAATGTTCTTGTTCTGAGAAATTAAGAGAGGTGTGGGGTAAGCCCCCTTTGGTGAGGCTCCTGGGGTCTACGGCTGAGGAAGGAGACTTTGGCTGGCTGCTCTCAGGCCTTAGTGGATAACCGAGCACAGAAGGTGTCAGCCCCAACCCATGCCAGCTCATGCCTTGTACCTCAGGCCCTTGAGTTTTTGAAGGGCCTCACCCAGGGCATGCAGGCATAAGGGACAAAGAGATCCCAGGCAATGACAAAGGCTGTAGATGCCATCGCTGGGAGTCTGAGGTAGGAGGGCCCTGAGTGGAAGGCCAGTCTGGCCTACACACAAAGACTGTCTCAAAATTTTTTAAAATGGGGGGTCAGGGTGGAGCTAACGCTGGTGGAGCATTTGCCTAGTGTGTGAGAGGATTCAGGTTCCAGCCAAGTTCTACAAGACAAAGAGGATTATGGCCCAAGCCATGGTCTCCTCAGGGGTAGAATTCAATAGAAAAAAAAGCAGAAACCAGACCCTAGCAGGCCTTGCCTCTCCCTGAGGGGAGTGTCCCTCTTTGTCTCCCTCTCTCTGTCTCTGTCTCTCTCTGTCTCTGTCTCTCTCTGTCTCTCTTCCATCTGTAGAGCCTCCATGACCTCATCCAGTCAATGGGCCAGCAGCATTCCCACAGGGCCTTGGAACAGGACCTGGTTATTGACTCCTGGGCTGCACTTGGTGCTGGGCAAATGGCACTGGGCTGCCAACGTTGCCATAAGGGCTGAGCTTCTCAGCCTCTCTGAAGGCATGGAGACTGGAGGACAGACCCCTGCCTTTCCCAGCATCCTCCTGTCTGCCTTCAGTCAGGAGCCCAGGAATAGGGCAGGAACTGGGGGGAGGGAGCACCCCAGGCCAGCTCAGGATCCCAAGGGTCATGGTCCCCGGACTGATGCCCCTCAAAGATGGAAAGAAGCTGAGGTCCTCACAAGTCTAGGTGGGTGCTGACGTGGCTCAGAGGGAGTTTTGAGACAAGAGTCAATCAGTTCTCACTGTGGAGGGAAGTGGGGTACAGCCTTGGGTGTGCCCTGTGTGGGCGGGCAAGCTCCTGAACTCCCTGGGGTGACTCAGGCTGGCAGGGACAAGGCCTGTAGGGGGAGGCAACCTTGGGCTCAGCGATGCTTTCTGGGTTATAAAGAGCTCAGTGACACGCCCCCCCCCCCCTTCGGCCCCCCGGGGGCTTATTGCCAGCCAGAAACTCTGGGGGGGGGGGGGGGGGGGGGGGGGAGTGGAGGACACATTTTAGAGGGAGGCAGGTGATGATCTGAGGTGGGGGGAGAGGAATGCAGGAGCTAAGGGTGACCAGGTCTGAGGGTGTCCACCTAGGCTGCATGAGAGCAGCCAGGCAGGAAGGGAGCAAGAGCTCTCAGGGCCCTAGATGGTGGCAAGAACTTTGCTCTGAAATCTTAACCCAGGAGGAGGTGACAGAAAGATTCTCCCATATAAATGGCAAACATCAATGAAGATGGGGCAGAGTGATCGGCAGTGGAAAGGCATATGCAAAGGTCCTGGGGTGAGGAAAGGAAGGAAGAGCAATGCATCATGGGCAGTGGTTCCTGCCCCCTCTTTCAACCCTCCACTCCAGGCTGTGGGGCTGCAGCCAAGATGCTGTCTCTCTCTGAGCCTCAGTTTCCCTCAGGAGAGGAAATGGCCTTATCTCCTTACTGGAAGATGTGGGTGAAGACCTACTGGGTGTTGTATAAAGTTCTCGGTGCTGGTATTGGCAAGCCGGAGTGTAGTGGTGTCCCCCTGGCTGTCCAAAAGTTCTCACATCATGGCCCTGTCCAATCCTACACCACATCCACCTCCCAGGTCCACACAACTGCTCAGAGGTGACACCCAAGTGGAGCCTGAGGCCCAGAGAGGCAGTGACCTGCTGAAGGTCACACAGCAGGGATACAGGGATCAAGACCTAGCTCAGTGTGGCTCTGAGGGCTGGGCAGTGTTATTGCTATTCCATCTGACAGAAGAAACTGAGGCACAGGAGCACAAGGGACCCCTGAAGTTGGGCTGCAGTGCAGTCTGAGGCTGGAGGACTGCTGTGTCATCGGCCATTCTCACTAAGGTGATCAACTGCCTCCTGCCACAGGGCCTTGGCACCTGCCAGTCCAATGTTCTGGTCACTGTCACATGACTGGCTCCTTAGTTACCTGTCTACCGCTCCCTGCTCCTCTCCCCCCTGTTACTTGTTCCTGGAAACAACACGGATGGGGTGGATCTGTGTGCTGTGCACCCTGCTTGGGAATACTGACCTCCCTGGGCCACCTCCACATTCTCTAAAATCCTCAAAAACTCTAGTCCATAAAGATTTGCCAGCCACCTTCAGGGCCTGTGGGACCCCGGGAAGCACTGTTCCTGGGCAGGGGTAACCTTAGATTTCCCCCCTCCAGCTCCCTTTAGAATTGGATTCTGAGCCCAGGCAGCAAGTGAAGAAGCCACCCCAGCCACCTCCAGGCAGCCACTGAGCCTGAGCATCTGTCACCGTGGGAGGCTAAGCCCAAGAAACTGACAAGGCTCCCAGCATGCTCTGCGGCCCATCACTGTCAAACCCACGGGCCCGCTGGAATTCCCCCAGAAGGCCCTGGGTGCTGCTCCGTTGGGGACTCAACCTGCACCCGGAATCCCAGCTCTCCCTTCACCAGCTGAGACAGCAACTGGCAATCGGTCAAACTGAGTCAGAAGTGGGCGGGGACTCCTGCCGGCCTCCATCACGTGGGCCTCAGGCGGTAGCTTAATGAAACTTTTGGGTTGTGGTCAGGAGCAAAATGAATTTAGAGAGAAAATACAAAAGGGGGGCGGGGCGCTGCCCTGCAGTCCCAGAACTGGGGAGACTGAGGCAGGGAGTGTCCCAGGTCACAGCAGCCTGAGCCCCAAAGTGAAACGGTGCTTCAAACAGCAGTGCACACAGTGTGCACACACTCACAATTACACACTCTTGTTTGCCTTCAGCACAGTGAGCACACACTCCTGCTTGCCTTGCACGCAGTGTGCACACGCTCCCGGCTTGCACACAGTGTGCACACACTCCCGGCTTGCACACAGTGTGCACACACTCCGGCTCGCACGCCCTTCCCCTTGCACGCGGCCGCGCTCCCACGGTCTGCTGTCTCCGGGACCGGCCGGGACGGCGCGCGCCCTTAGCGGGTCCCTTAAACGACTCTCGCGACTCCGCCGCACACTTCGCATACTGTGCGCGCGGTGTAGACGCTCAGCAGCTGGGGACTTTCTAGGACTTCCCTGGGCTCTAGGGAGGCGAGTGCCAGCCGGGTCCCCTCTCGGGTGGGGCTGACTGGGTGCTCTCAACTCAGCAGCAACCTCCTGCCGCAGCACCTGAGACTGGAACTGACTGGCCCAAGGTCACACAGCCCTGGCCGAGCTTACAACCGTCTCTGTTCGGCCACCGAGGCAGGCTGCGCCCACGCGCCTGCCCACCCTCGCGCAAGTCCGGGTCCCCTCGTCGCTTCCGAGCCCAGGGTCAAGCGCGGGGCGGACGGGCGCTTCCCCCACGCGCGCCCCGCCCGGCCTCTGCGGTCCCGGGAGTGCGGGCCAGCCCGGAGGACGCTGGGCTCGGTGCCCGAGCCTGCAGCCGCCTAAGGTCACCGCGGAGCGCGCGGCTCCTCCCGGTCCCGCCACTTCCAAACTTTCCTCCCCGCTCATCCCCAGCCGCAGACTTGCCGGTGCGGCGCGCGCTCCGCGCTCTCCGGGGCTGCCGGGGCGCCCGCGGCCACTTGCCCGGCACCGCCCTGTCCTCCGCCCTGGCCCGGGGAGGCTTGGGTCATGTCGCCTCCCGGGCCTCCCCCCACCCCACAGGTCAGGGTCCCCGCTAACCCCTCCCGTCGGCAGGGCCGCTGGCGGGAACCCATCTGAAGCAGCACAGAGAGGGACAGCTACTAGCCCAAGGTCACACAGCGCGGCGGCGCGAAGCGGGAGCATGCAGGCGACGGTCCCCGCCTTCGAGGGTGCCCGGCCACCGTGTGGTACTCACAGCCGGTCTTGCCCTCGAGCTCCCGCACCTCCTCGGACGCCGAGTGGGCAGCGCCCATGGTGCGCCGCGGGGCCCCGGGCGCCCCACGCAGGCCGGGGACTGCCTGGGCTGCGGTGCGCTGAAGCCGGGTGGGGACGCGGGGACAGCGGCTCGGAGCCGGTTCCGCGTGGGGCTCGAGCGGCCTCTTATAGCGGCGGGAGGCGGAGCGGCGCGGTCCTAGCGCTCGCCCGCTTCCCTCGCGGCCGCGGGGGCGGGAATGGGGTGAGGGGGACACGGCGCGGTTATGCCCCTGCCGCAGCCCCGCGGGATGAGGTCGCCGGCAGCGCGATCCGCATCCCTCTGGCCACTCTCCAGGGTCCAGCGGCGGAGCCCCGGCGACCGGGACAGAGGAGTGCGTGCGAGTGAACCCAGTCTGAAAGCTTCCCCTCCCCCGCGCCCTGCACCCAGGTGGGCGCCCAGAGGAGCGCGCGCCGTAGGTGACAGGCGTGGACTGAGTGGTGAAAGTGGGACCGATGGGTCTCGGGGACCAGTTAAGCTCTGGGATTGGCGGTCCTGACTGGCCAGTCCTGCTGCTGGTCTAGCCACCATCCCTCCATCTCCAAATAGGGGCGCGGTGAGATGTTCACCGAAGGGTGCACAGGAGAAAGGTGCTGGGGTACCGTGGGATTCTGTCCAGTTGATGGGGTTGGGGGGAGCTTGTGCTCCGGGAGGGAGAAAAACTCAACCTCAGGGCTGCCCTGGGGGCTCAGCCATGCCCTGCTCTGCTTGGTGACGCCCAGAGTCTGTCCTGGCTGGAAGTGCTGGGGTCCTCAGGATCTTTCACGTCGTCAGTCACGGCCGTGGGTGCGCCACATCTTTGGTGCTGGGGTTCTCAGGAGCCCAACCCAGGACCTGGGCCCTGGCAGCTTTTGGAGCAACAGGGGTCTCGGCAGCCACCTCCGAAACCGGGATTACCACTCACTCTGGGCCTCCGGGGAGCTGGGTCTGCCCCTGGAGATCCTCCCTGAAGGTCCTCCCTTGAAAGTCCTCCGTCCTTCCTGCAGCCGCCCAAAGTTCATGAGACTGCCCTAACGAGGCAAGGGAAGCTGGGATGCGGGCATCGCAGCAGAGTGGGCTGCACTGCCTCAGGGGGAGTCCGTTTGTGGCTCCAAGAATTCTAAAAACCCAGACAGACCGTTGTGGGGTGGAGTGCAGGAAAGGGATCCCCAGGTCCGGGATGTTGGGGGTCCCTAAAACATGCCCTGACCTATGTCTTCCTGCAACTAAGTTTCATGTCTGGATCCTGGTAGGGACTTCCTGTCAGAGAGGGTCTGCATTCTCTAGGCTGGGGACCAACTCCCATCGCCCAGCAACCCCAGACACACCCAGTCCCACACCCCAAGCTGACAGTGCCTTTCCTCAGTGCTCGATCCTTCTGCCGAGACCCCCCTCTTCCTCGGGGATCTCTGTGTAGGCTCCTTTGAGAGGCCTTATCAAGTATCTGCCTATTTTCACCAGGTTGGGGTGTGGTCGCCAAGGAGAGCCCGTCCCTCCCCCTCCCCCCGCCCACCCCGGGCTGCGAGGAGTCCTCAGGAATGGGGGTGACAGTTTGACTTGTGTATTTGTTCACTCATTTAGTGCGTGTTTCCTGATGGCCTACTATGTTCAGGGTCCCGACTAGGTCTTTAAGCTGCAAACAGGGATAAGACACCACCTTCACTGCAGATGGAGTGGGAGAGACCTGGGAACCAGGCAGAAGACGAGGTACCGACCAGGGTGAGCTCTCAGGAGGACCTTAGAGATCTGTATGTCCAAACTGGGCTTCAGAGTCCATAATTGTCCCCACCCCTGGCTCCACAGAGACAGCTAGCTCCGGGAAGCCGCGTGGCGGCATGTCCCTCCCCCTCTGGCAGTGATGTGAGCACCCAGCAGTGCTCTGTCCACACAAAGCCTGCTGCTGCTGGTCCAGTTCACCACCGCTTACATTCAGTCTTACTAATGGCTCTGTTGGCGTCATCAAAGCTAGACTGAGGTATGGAGGGAGCTTAACACGGGGAAGGCGCCATGGGGGCTCCCTCCTCCCCCAACACAGGGCTGTCTCAGTCACCAGGTAACTAACTGCCTGTCCTTGGAGGCACAGGTCCCCCGGAGGAGCTAAAAGCCAGGGGCAGACAAACCTGTTTGTCTCTGTGCCCGTGTGATTTGCAAGTCTGGTCCCTAGGAAACCAGAGGGCAGCTGAGTCTGGAGATGTTGAGCTGGGCCCTCCCTGCCTTTAGCTCTGCTGTGGGGTCATGCTTGCTCAAGTGGGTGACTTCACCTTCAGAGCCTCAGTTTCCCCATCTGTAAGATGGCAAGAGCATCTATGCTGTCTTCCTGGGGTAGCTGCAAGGGTTAAATAGGGCTCATCTGCTCCAACTGGCAGAAAAGACGATCCCCAGGTAATCACCCCTAAGAAGTCCATCAGGGGTGTTTGCCAATTTCCAGTGTAGACATCCCGAATGGCCAACGTGACTCATTAGCCAGCGGTAACTCAGCAAGGGGCTTCCAGGATCCCCCTGCTTAACAAGATTCTGCACAAGCTAGCTCAGTCTGTGGTGGATCTGCACTTCCATATGTCCATGCATTGGCTATGGAGAGCCAAGAACATGGATGACCCTATGGACCTGCAAACAGATGTGGGGAGCCATCATTGCTCTCCAGTGGGTACCAGATGCTGCAGGGGCTTGGAAGGACACCAGGCACACCCTTGTTTTATTGGTCGGAGACTCCAGTGGTCTCCCCCAAGGATTTGAACTCTGAGCAGCCATTTCTATGATCCTGTAAGTATGGAGTGATTCCCTTTGGGTTCTGGAATACCGCAGGAATACAGGACAATTTTCTTAACCTATGAAGACTCCAAGAAATTCAAAGGGATTCTAGATGCCAGCCAGCTGGATGGACAGACTACATTAAACAGGAGCCTATTAGCCAAATTCTTGCAAGGGCACAGCTGTTCTGGTGCAGGCCTGTGATCCCAGACCTGGGAACCCAGGATACATAGTGTGACCCTGTCTTTGAAAGGGAGGGGGGCTAAGGCCGTGACTCAGTTGGTACCATATTAGCCTGGCATGCAGGAAGGCCTGGGTTCCATCCACCAGCCCTGCATCAACCAGAAATGGTGGCGCACACGTGTAATCCCAGAATTTGGCAAGTGGAGTGTCAGGAACTCAAGATCATCCTTGGCTGCACAGAGTTCAAGGCTAGCCAGGGCTACTTGAGACCATTTCTCAAACAAGGAAGGAAAATCCCTAAGACTAGTTGGATAAATAATGGAATCTCAGACTCTGCCTTTTACCAGCTCCTTCTTATTAAGTCAAGCTCTGATATAGGACCTTAGGAGTCCCTCCCATCATCCTTAGGGACCTTGAGACAACCCCCCTCCAGTCACCCATCAGCCTGGGTGAGGGTCCCTCTGAGTCTTGATCTCATCCCCAGCCCCAGCCCCTTCCAGGTTACAGGACCACTGAGCCCCCAGGATCTCCTTCTTAACTTCTGGCCGGACCTCGGAGGGATGAAGCTCCATGGGCCAGAGGGCCTAAAAATAGGAGACTAGGTCTCCTTGGGCAGGGCGGCTTGAGTACACGTCTCCATTATTTACACAATTATAAATAGTGACCAATCACTGAGACAGCAGGGGCAAATGGAAGCTTGTCCCTGGATGGGCTTCAAATCTGCACTGGAGTGGAGAGGCAGAAAGAGGTGGCTGGAGCCCAGAATCCATTTCAAATTCACCATGCCTTGTATGGAGCTCGGGGGTCAAGGACGGGAGCTCTCAGGAGCAGTGCACACCCGTGGGTGAATGTGGCTCTCCTCAAAGCCCGCAGTATCCAGTCTGTGAAGGGCCTGAAGAGCAGCCTCCTCCATGACAGCAGGCAGCCCAAGGGAACAGTCCGATCCCTCCCTCGAACCTGGGACTGTTGGGTTGTAGACCTAGGCGGAAGACTCGAGGCTTCTCTGTGCTGACCAGATGGATTCCGAGCAAGCATAGTGCGGGCATATACAGGGACGAGGGAGATGGGGGGGTTGCGCTCCAGAGTCACAAGAGATGGGACACTGGCCCAGCTGCTTTGAATAGGGAAGAAGGGGTCCGGCCTGCAAGCTGAGAAATGCAGGAAAACAGCCCCGCTCTCCCATGCTGCTAGAGAGAGAATCATGCACCTTGCTGGTGGCCCAGCGAGACCTCCAGCTCCCAGAACCAGAAGATAACCGCTTGTATTCTTCCAAGCCACAAAGACAAAACAAAAACCAACCAAACAGAAAACAATGAGCTGGGACAGAGGCTGAGCTTATAAGACTTCCCATGGCCCCAGGGTCGTGAACCTGGTAGGGACAGGGCAAGGCGGTCTGTTTAGTTTGTGTGCGCATGCGTGCAGGTTGACCCCGTTCTTAAAAGTCTGAGTCCTGGGTCCAGACACTGCAGTCCAGAGGTCTGGATGAGGACATTTCACGTCACAACTCTGGGTGGCTCTGAAGCTGACCGGCTGAGGATGTGTTGGATGTGTCTACGGATTTCCCTGATTAAAACGAACAACCTGGACAGTTTTGGTTTCTCTGCAGGACTGTGTGAGTATCGCTGCAGTCACCTTTAAAACTCTTTCTCGTCCCCACACTTTCAGCCATGATCCCGAAATC
The DNA here is from genome assembly GCA_019843965.1 of Rhynchomys soricoides. Lineage (NCBI taxonomy): Eukaryota > Metazoa > Chordata > Mammalia > Rodentia > Muridae > Rhynchomys > Rhynchomys soricoides. The sequence goes on from JADRCH010000259.1 coordinate 421,542, forward strand.
CCCCGTCCTCCCCAATCCCCCCCCCCCCCCCCCCCCCCCCCCCCCCCCCTCCCCAACCCCCAGGACTCACCAACTCAGGATCTTTCTTTCTCATGTAAACAGAATTGTGAATCTGGTGACCTTCCACATCTGACTCTATGTAGTGTGTGTTTCAATGTTCACCACACTGTAGCATGTTTTCGTCCATCTTTTCTCTTCATAATTTCTCTTCATAGCTAAGTATTATTCCACAACCGGCACAGCCATTTGTTTGTTTATTTGTTTATTCGTTCTTCCTAAGATGGACTCTCAGTGGGCTCTGTCTTTGGGCTGGTGTGACTGATGCTGTCATGAACATTGGTGTACAAAGATCTGAGTGAGCCACTGTGACAACCATATCTGGAGCTACAAGAACTCGGTTGGGGGTGGGGGAGACACTCTTCCTTTTCTCTGTATTTACTTCCAAAGTCATAGTCATGAATGTGGCCACAGGAGTGGAGATGAGTGGGGGTACTAGACAAGGAGGGTCTCTACACACCAGTGGTTTTCTTTAAGTCATCTCAGCCAGCATTGCCAAATGAGAAGACACAGTCCCTTTACCGTTCCATGTTCAAGATATGCAAACTGAGGCTCAGAGGGGCTCAGATCTCAGGCTTGAGTTCACCTAGTGAGCAGGTGGGCTGAGCCCTCCGGGGTCCCAGCCACTAGCCCACTTCTTAGAGGTGTCTCCAGTCACCAGGGTGACCCTGCTGGGTTAAAGGCTTGTGCCACAGAGCTCAGTTTTTACAAGGGAGATGGTCCTCCTACTCCTAGCATGCTGGGCTTTCTTCCAGCGGAGCCACACCCCTGTCCAGGTCCCCATTGGTTCTGATGTAGCCAGGGACAAATCCTGGACTTCTGGGCAGAAATAGAGTCTGATGTACTTACCTAAGATTCCCCTCAGGGACAGTGTGCTGTGTCCTGATGCATTACAGAGTGCTGGCCCCTTGGGCTCAAGTGCATCTTCCTCTTAGCTTTGGAGTCACAGACCACACATCCAGAGTAGGGAGGGTGGCAGGGAGTGGTGAGACCAGGGACAGTTTTTGGGGTGACTGCCCCTGTCTGTCTGTCTGTCCTTTAGCCAGGCTCCCAACTTCCATCTGGGCTGGGAGACCACTGTATCTAGAGGCCCAGAGCTGTCCTGCAGGATGAAGCCAGATATGTGAGCCTGTCACCTCCTTCCCAACCTGGGGTGGTGGAGGTAAGGAGAGCCCTGCAGAGGGTCCTCCCCCTCTCTCCTCCCTTCTGAACATCTGTACCCATGGATGCACAGAGACACTGGAGTGATAAACACAGGGTGAGGTGCGGCATTGCACAGGGTAAAATTTGAAGCTAAGCAATGAGAGTCTACATTAGGGGACCAGCTCAGGCAAGTGCTGCAGAGCCAACGGCCCAGCCTGGCCACGTTGACTCAGCAGAACCCAGGCCTTTGCTGTTGCTGACTAGGCAGGGGCAGGAGAGGGAAACTGGCTTCCAGCTGTCAACTCTTGCTGGCGCCCAAACCTTCCAGAGCTGCAACAGCACAAAGAAGCAAACTGCATTCCTTCACCAGCCAGAGGGAGGCGTAGGATGTGGGTTAGTTTCCACTCCAGGCCCCAACGTGGGCCACGCTGGGGGTCCCAGCCATCTGTGTGCAGAGGTAGGTGAAGGTCATAGAGCTGGGGGGTGGGGGGGATATGGTGCCCCACCCTCCCACTTCCAAAAGGAACCGAATTGGTGACTCCAGACAAACTGGAAAGGCCTTCGGGATTAGCTAGTTCATCTCTGCTGCTTTCACAGAGAAAGAAACTGAGGATCAGAGTGATCCTAGCAAGGGTGGAACTGGATCTAGGCTCAGTCTAGGGTCTGATGTACACAGCACACTGTGACCTCCAAAGGCATCTCTGAGCTACTTAGGCCAGGCTAGCTGGCCTGCTTGTGTACACACGCAAGCAGTACGTATCTGTACGGATACCAGAACGTCAGTGCCTCTGCTGCAGATCTGAGGGTTGAGGGAGGGGGGAGCCCAGGGGACCAAGTAGTTCAAGCTCCATGACAAACACCTCACCCTGAAGCCTTGGATCTCATTCAGGCTACACAGCCGAGGCTCACACGGTGCTTGCACGCCCCACAGCTCGATGGTGGGCAGGTGTGACTTCATTCACCACTGGCTGGAGGCACTGAGGGTCAGTTGTACTTCCTAGTTGAATCTCAGTGGGACAGCCCAGGGGAGAGCATCTGCCATGGGGATAGTTTGGCTGCCGTCCTTCAGTCTGTCTGTCTTCCAGGAACAGCTGCCACAGAGGAAAGAAAAAGGTAGGCACACAAAGAAAGACTTCAGTACCTTGGGACACGGATGCAGCCACTGAATATCATAGGACTTGGGTAGATCTGGGATTTCTGGGCAGAGAGGAAGGTGTGGTAAGAGTGAACTCAGACCCCTGGGGCCCCATTGAGCAGCAGAGCTCATGTACAGAAGGCGTAAGTAGTCCTGAGGGGAACCTCAAGTCCAAGAGGTAGGCCGTGATGGATGGCATGTGAGATGGCCCTCGGGTTACAGCAAAGCCCCACATGGTGGCACGGTAAATAGAGAGCACCCATTTCACTCACAGGATTTCCCCCATACCAACCAAAGGGCACAGACCAGGACATTCCTTTGGGTCAGCAGGAATCCATAGTCTTCTCATATACGCATAAACTTAGAAACAGCTACACGTGCTAAGGTCTCCTTATGGGGACTTGTGGATAGTCCCTGTCTGCTAGGGGATGAAATCCCTCACCAAAATGAGCTAGACTCCAAGCATGCTCCCATGACGTTGTCCATTAGCCTCTGTTCCCAGGAGTGGCTAAGACTGGCTCAGCCATACCTGCATCTTTATTAAATGAAACAAGACGGTCGTATGGTGGGGGACAGGAGGGTGTCCCCTAAGGTGATTCCAATATGTCTAGCTTGATGCTTCAGCCACCAAGCATGGAAGGAGAGAACTGAGTCCCATTATTTGTCCTCTGACCACCACATTTGCGCACACACATACATACATGTATATACATGCACACACATCAGAAAGTCGCAGGTCAAAAGTCAAGTTCAGTTGGAGCTGTGTGCGCGCGCGTGCGTGTGTGCGTGCATGCATACATGCGTGCATGTGGGTGCACTCATGCCATAGTGCAGATATGGAGGTCAGAAGACAACTTGCAGGATTTGTGGTCTTCTCCATCATGCGGGTTCCAGGGATTGAACTCGGGTTGTCAGGTTTTGCAGCAAGCACCTTTACCCTCTGAGCCACCTTATAGGCCCATTAGGCTTTGAGTACATTCCCTGTTGCAGTGGCTATTCTGGATGCCGAGGTTCTAGCAGAAATGGGGACCCTACAGCATCTGATTTGCAGACAGGGGACAGCCTGGAGTCCGGGCTGAGCAAGAAAGTTTGCAGTAAACAGGAGGCAAGTTGATAGGGGCTCCATCGGGCTGACCTCTGCCTCTTGTTCCCTTCTACTGGTCTGGCCAGGTGGCCAGCAAATCAGGACTTTTGGGGGGGGGGGGGACTTAGATCCACAGCCTCAGCTAGCATACCTGTGGCTTCCAAGTCCTCCTTCCACCTCCTGAGATGCCCCAGGCTCTGCTCAGCCTCTGTAAGGAAGGAACAGGCAGCCTCCAGAGCAGCTGTGGCTGGTGTGTGCGCGCGCACGCGTGTGTGTTGCTAATGTGAGGGTGGTACACGCCTGGCAGATGCTCCCAGATGATGTCACAGGCAAGCAGCCCCTGCCAGGGCCTGCTAGTCTCAGTCTGTAGAGCACACCTTTGCCTGGCACTAGTCTGCCGACTTCTGCAGGCTTTTTATAAATAGCCTGAGCTGGGAGTGCTCGGGGATTCTGAGGAAGACTGAGGTGTGGGAGGAAGACTGAGGTGTGTGAAGGAAGCAGCTGCGGTGGGTGAGCCACATCCTCCCTCCTGGCTTCACGGACTGGAGTCAGCATCACTCTTCCCGTGTAACACAGATGGATGCCTAGAGCCGCTTGCGGACTCCTCACAGATCTGCAGGCCGGGACAGCTCTGAGGCTTCCTGGAAGAACCCCAGGGATTTGCTTCTGTTGTCCCCACATCCATGCCCAGGACAGGTGCCACGGTCCTGGGCTGCTGGGCCAAGCAGATTGGAGACCCACGAGCTTAGGTAGAATAAGGCTCCATACTTCTCCTACGGAAGAGTTTGGGGGAAGGTCCCAATGTAGCCCAGGCTGGCCTCAAACTTGCTATGTAGCCAAAGATCCCTTGAACGGCTGATCCTCCTGCCTCCACTTCTGGGGTTACAGGTGTGTGCCCCACTCAGTCTTTTTTTTGTTTAAGTTATATTACTGCGTCTACATGTGGGTGCACGTGCCACAGTGTGTGTAAGGAGATCAGAGCATACACAACCTCCAGGGGCCGGTTCTCTCCTTCCACCTTTATGTGGGATGGAACTCAGGTCCCCAGGCTGGTGGGGCCTGTGTTATCACCCATCGAGATAGGTAGCCATTTTTAAGTGCATGGTTCAGGGATGCTGCGTACCCAGGCTGCGGTGCCAGACGTTTCTACTGCATAAGTTACAAGAGAATTTCCCCGACTTTGTAAATGGACTGCTGCTGTGTACCGCCCCTCTACCTTGCCACAACGACAGTGCTTAAGAAGCAAGCGTTAAGTGGGTGCACTCAGAATGCTCGAGGGAGTTTAGTGAGATGCTTAGAGCAACCCACACCCGGGCATTTCTACTCGTATTTCAGTGTGCAGAATATTACACTCTGGGTCTCACTATGTAGCACAGGCTGGCCTTGAACTTGTGGAAACCCTCCTGCCTAAGCCTCTCCAATACTTAGAGATTACATACATGTCGCCCATGCCTGGTGCAGAATATCTTTATGTGCTGGTGGCTGGAAGTGAACCTGACTTGTACTGTCCATGGCTTTACCAGTAGACTATGCCCCAGCCCAGAATATTATTTTTAAATGATTATTGTTGTTATTTTAAATTTAGTATCTCTATGTGGTCAGGTTGGCCTGAACTTGTAATCTTCCTGCTTCAGCCTCCAAGTACTAAGGTGACCAGCATGAACTACCAGGCTCCATCTGCTCTGGGCAGCCATCAGCCTATAGCACCTGCCCAGCTGGGTGAGCCATGTGCAGGTCTCCACCCCCAAGGCCCTCTGCCTTCTCCTGGGGTCATCTCCTCTAGGACTGTGATGGCTATGCTGCTGGCAACAACTAAGAGACTCCAGGACCTGGTCACAGGGTGGAAGAGTGATGCTATCTCTGTTTCTACTCATTACTTACTCCCAGTGAATAGAGGTGCTAACAGCCTTAAGACAGGATTGCTGAGCTCATAGCTGGCTCCCGAGCTTCCTTAGCCCCTCCCCCCGCCAATGCTGGCCTCAGGGACATGCACTGTGCCCAGTCTTTGGAGGTAGATACCGCAGTGTTTCTCTTTTGAACGACAGCAATGGTATCCCCAGATAAATATGTGCTTCTGGCAGCGTCAAGGCCTTAGAGAAGGACACTGTCCAGGAGAATGTGGGCAGGTACCCGTCTCTCTGCCTTCCATCTGTTAGGCGGGCACAGGAGACACAGCAACACCGTGAAGCTGCCAACCCAGGCTTCTCCAGAGTCACCAGGAGAGGATGTGGAAACTTACCTCACCCCACATTCTAATTCCCACAGAGGAACTCAGGTTCCCTGGAGGGAACAGCAGAGCCTTGGCCATGCGACCAGCTGGCAGGGTGCCTGGTTCATCTTGCACACACTGGCTCCCTCTTGGCTGTGTTCCCAGCTCAATGGCCTCCTCCAGGCAGGTCACCAGGCACTGGGGCTTAATGAGCTCCATGGGGGCGATGTTGTTTGTTTGCCAGGGTGCCTGGGTGGTGCTGATGAGGAGTCCCTCGCTGGGAGAGGGAACTGCAAGGCCTGCGTGCTTTCCCCTCAAACCATGTGTTTGTACTAGTACCCCGTGTGTAGCGCTGTCCTGGTCCATGCGGCTTACTCTGGGATTGCCGTCCCCCACCTCACAGACCCACCCTGGTCATCTGAGAGCCAGGAAAGCACGGCTTTCTACTCAGCAGCAGCAAGCCCTCCCCAGCTCTGAGCAGAGGGGACGCATGACAAATGGTACTTACCAGGAGCCTTTTACTGAGTGGGGAGAGCTCACTGGAGGAGTCTCCATAAACAATACCCTCTCCCATTGGTGACTAAGCTGTCACCAGGAGAGACCAAGGAATCAACAGGTCAGCCTCTGAGCACCTTGGGTTGGCAGTGTCTGATCCCTGGAAAAATAAAATGGTGTTGCACGCACGCACATGCATGCGTGAGCGCACACACACACACACAGATGAACCCTGACCTGTCCCAAAGTGTGTGAGCCTACCTTTCTGTGTGTTTCACTAACAGCCAAACTGTCCCTACTACAGCTGCATCACAGAACCGCAGGCACCTTCGTGAGGAGGACAGCTTGATTTTAGCCATTCCCAGGAAGATGGGGTGTTCAAACAGACAGACCAGGAGAGCTGTGAGCCAGCTGCGGGCACCAGGAAGACCTGGGCTGAGCCCGGAGCCCTGTCTCTCTCGAGCTGTGCTATCCCAGGTAAGTTCCTCTGCCTCTCCAAGTCTTCGTTTCCTGTCCTTTGACCTGGAAGAACTGAGTATATCCATCTGGGTTGAATGCCGTCATAACACAGAGTCCACATGCTACCCGCCAGTGTCCAGTCACAGGATGAAAAAGCGACTTATAGAACATTGTACAAGTGTTCCCCCGCGTTTCCTGGATCAACATCTGTGTCAAGCAGAGAGCTCATCTGTGCTCTGAGAATGAAGACCATTTAAGTTCTTTGCTGGTGAAATTGCTGAGATCTGTCTTGCCCCTCATAGAGAAACACCACGGTGGGGGACAGAGGCTCCAGCACCTGGCAGGCTGAGGGAAGAGGTTAGGAATTCCAGGCCAGTCTGGGCTAAACACTGAGATCAAATGAAGACACAAAACTAGTTGGGGGGTGGGGGAACCAATTAAAAACAAACAAAAAACAAAAAACAAAACACATCGACATTTGGGCCTTTGTGAGTGATCATGCTACCTCGTGCCTTGTCCAGATCATCTCTGTGACTCAGTGGTGGCCAAGTCTCCGGCTGGGCTGGGAAAAGAAAGGGTCTCAGCCTTTAGCCTGTGCTTGGAAAGTGTTAGAATCCAGTCCTTCAAAGGTGACATCTCCCTTCTGAGAGTAATTCATTTCCTTTGAATTTCATACCTGGGACCAAAAAAAGTTCTGGAGCCTGACTTGACACAGCACTGGGCTGTGGAGGGCTGAGTGTATGCTGATGGTTGGCTGCATCTTCTGGGGTGATGTCTACGACCCACACTCCCGCTGGGGACCAGAAGAACCCAAGCAAGGGGCAAGGCTAAGCCTCTTGGAGAGACCACAGCACTGTGGAGCGCCATCTGCAGCATGAGGTCACTTTCCCAGCATTTCACGTCTGCAGGGGTGACGGGGTCCTGACTCTCTGCAAATGCCAGCTGGGTGTCAGGCAGAAGAGCAGCCAGTTTCAAATGTCCCAGGGAACAGTACATGGGGTTGAAAACTCAAAAAGGACCAGCAGAAGTACAGAGGGGAGAGGTGTACTGGGTGTGTGGTCTGTGGCTGGGCTTTACTCCAGTCACACTTACTTTTTTGAGAAACATTTTCAAGTACACTTATCTATACATTTATGTATGTGTGGATGCATTTGTGTACACGTGTGTTCGTGAATGTGTGAGTATGAGACAGGGAGAATATTTGTGTATGCATATGTATGTGCCTCGTGTGTGTGTGTGTGTCAGAGAACAACCTGTGGGTGTCTCTTTTTCCAGCATGTATGTCTAGATAGAACTCAGGTCTCTAGGATTGGTAACCCTTAGAGTTGAGCACTCAATGCCCCTTAAAGTTTTCAATATTGACTTGGTGAGACAGACATTGACTGTCCCCCTTGGCACTTGCAGGCAGAGGTCACATTCCCAGTGGGAGCACCCTCCGCAGGTGAAATGTTCTCAAGAACATCTCAGTAAGCATTTCTGATAGAGATCACGGCTGTGCCAGGACATGAAGTTTCCCAGGGACTCATGGCATGCTGGTCCCAATGGCTAAGGCAGGAACAAGTATCCATCAACGACCAAGTGGAAGAACAGTGTCGCCTGTCGTAAATGCGGTCCTTCCCTGGCTGTGATCACATGATGCTGAGCGAAAGAGTCCAGATATGGAAGGAAAGTCTCATGGCCAACATTCCACAGACACAAGTGCCCACAGGAGACAGAGCCACGGGAATGGAGAGCAGCAGCCAGAGTTGAGGAGGGGGAAGGGGCAGCATCTTGAGGAAGGTGGCCAGGAGTGTTGGCTTTGTGTCGTGTACTGTGTTGAGCCAGGGAACCAACCAGCTTGGTGCTCATCAACAGAGGAGCAGATGAAAAGCGAGTATGCATGGCATACAGATATGATAGCACACTATTCAGTCCTGAAGCGGGCAAGGAAATCTCCAAGCAGCAATGACATGGGAAACATAGTTCACGTGATCATTTTACCCAGGCTGCCGTCAGCTGAGGGGTAAACCATGACATCACACAGAGAGTGTGTAGCACAAGGCCAATGAGGAGGCTGGAACATTCTGGAAGAGAACTCCAGGCACCATTTATGTAGGTGATCTGATAAACAATTAGAGATCTCAGAGTGTCACTCACAAGAGTGACATCATGTACTGGTGGCGTGGTCCCCATGCTGGCAGCAGGTTGACATGACACCCACAAAGGACAGAGTACTGGCGTGCTCCTCTCCCTCAAGCTGGCCATCTTTAATGCCAGCTGCCCTGCTGTGAGACACGCAGGGGTGACCTGTGGCAGCTGCCCTACAGCGCCCTCACATACATGCTGCAGGAGGCAGGCCGGTCCTGATCCATTCATGGAAACCTTTAGACATGTCGCTTACTCTCTTCAGACTGGATGGAGAGAAGCACCTCCCTAAGCCTGGGTCTCTGGATACCAGGCCATTCCCTATCCCCAGCAATTCCACAGCATGAACACAAAAGTCCTACGGTGCTTGGGGCACAGCGGTTTTTGGGTCTATTTCCTACAGAATTATATCAGGGTTAGCCTGATATAATTGTCACTACAAGGCCACCGCACACAGATGCTCTAATTGTAGAGCTTGTATCCATGGAAGGGAATGTTCTTGAACCCCCCCAGGCTTCAGGATGCTCACAACAGGAGGTGAGGAGGGGGCAGTGAGGCAGCTGGGTCCCTAACAGAGCTGTCAAGGGCTGGGCTCAGTGGTGGTTTTCCCATTCGCCCACCTACACAAACAGCCGGGCCTAGGTTTACACAGCAGAATCTTATCCTCACAAGAGCCTAATACGGCGGCCGCCTGCCTCCAGGCAGCCTTGAGTGGGGCCATCGTTGTCTTTTAAACCAAAGGCAAGCAAATGATGTCACCCAGCGCTGACCAGGCATTTAGTGATCTGGCTCTGCTGGCCACGTGGCCAGGAGGCTGTTTAGGCCAGTACCTGCCACCAGGAAGTACCCCCATGACAACCACCAGCATCCTCCAGTAAAGAGCCCAGTGGTAATCCCTCTTCTTGATTTTACCTAGGTACATAGTCCTTCCTTCCATTCAAACGAAGCCAGAGATAAGCATGGGCTACATCTGGGTGACATCCACAGATGCTTTTAAATGAAGTCTCAGTCGTCCAATCCCCCACCCACACTTCTGTCAGGACTAAAGCAAACAAACAACTGTCTTTATAGGGACCTGCTGCTGGCCTGGCTCCATTTAAGACGGCAAGGAAGACGGAAACACTTCCAAATGAGTGCAGAAGCAGTTTGTGCAGCACTGCATGCAATGGTGCTGAGGTCCAAAACAAGGCCCTTGCTAACTAGGGAGACAGGGCTAGCTGCAGACACCGGAACTGCGGTGGTATTCACAAGCATGTGGGTGAGTGTGCTGGGCAAATGTCCACCTGTCTGGCCTCTCTGGTTAGCAAGCTGCAGGTGTGCCGAGGGCTTGTTCTGAGTAGCCTGGCTGTGTTCACAGCAGGACACTGAGTGGAGAGCTGTCAGCATACCACCAGTGACAACAGAGGCCAAGGTCCCGGTTGTCCCTCCTTGAATGTACAGTTCTCCTTTGGCAGACAGAAGGCATCCTCATCGGACAGCGGGACACTTCCAGCCATTACCAGGGCCCAGAAAGTCTGCACTCAGCAAGATTCCCGTCAAATGTTAAAAGAAAACTAAGGTCAGCTATTTTTTTTACTTTTCCTTCCACCTTGTTCAGGAGAGAGACCTTGTTTTCTTCTCTCTTGCTACTGAATGAAAGTGGGCAGGTCACTGGCATGGTTTTTCTTGGTAAGTTCGTTTATTAATTATTGTACAAAAAAAACCACTTCCCCCCCCCAAAAAAAACCAAAAACCCCTTGGCATTCATTAGAAGTTGTTATAACCAAATATTTAGAATTTTAACATTGTGAAAGTTCTACTTTTTATAACAGGGTTTTTGAAAATGGAGAAAACTTTTGGAAAAATTTTTTTTTAAAAAGAAACTTATGATTTATTAGAGTACAGGATCCAAAACACATTTTTAGAAAAATATAAAGTGCCCAAATACCAACTTACACGGGTGATATAGACTCCCTCAGCCAAACGAAGCCTTCATGAAGAAACACATTAAAAACAGTCTAGGTACATATTTACAGTCAGGTCAGGGAGGGAAGCCATCTTTCTCAGCTTTGACATTTCTCTACGGAAAAAAGGAAATCAAAGCAGAAACCCAGCAATGGAAACTTCCAGCATGCTCCGCGGCTGCTTAGTACTGGGATGCAAGGGTGTGAGTCCTGTGGGCTGGTTCTCACCTTTGAGTGAGTAGGTGTAAACTCCCCCAACCTCAGGAAGATGCTCTGAGTAGTTCAATTTCCAAACGTAAGTTCGAACCGCCTCTGACTGGTTCTGACCGGTGAGGCAGGCTGGACAGGAACCTTTCCAGCTGCAAGAGCCTCAAGCTTCCCGTCCTTCTAGAGACTGCCTCAGTCATCCTGGGGCTGGTGAAGGGCAATGGAGGAGGAGGGAGCGGTCGGTCGTCTGGAGCGGTGTGATACACATGCGGAAGGCAGGCAGGCAGGCAGGCAGGCAGGCAGGCGAGGCCGGCAGGCAGCCCCCTAAAGCCCACTTGCTAGAGAAACGGCATTCATTTTAAATGCAGGACAGAAGTGCCATTGGCCCAATGGGAAATTGCCTATGGGACTGCTTGTCTGAGGACCAGGTGGCACCCACTAGGAACTGGTAAAAGCCTCGACCTTTCACACTCATGGACAGCATCAGGCAGAAGCCAGGGGTGACCTGGGGCTAGACCTCATCCAGGAGTCAGTGTCCTGGAGCCTTCAGACTGGCAGCCTGACGCCCAAAGCATGGACTCCTCTTCCCATAAGCCCGACTCTCAAAATGGAGGGTCTGGACGTGACTCAAAGGAGTGACAGGGAACATGAAACCTGTCTCCCTGGTTAGGCTTCTTCAGTTCATTTTCCTGACCAGAATAGACCCGTTCTCTTGGTTTGGGAACCTGGAGTACCAGTTTGAGGAGTAATTTTCATTCGCTCTGCAGGCCTCACTACTGAAGCAGGCCCACGACCGACGTGGATCCACTCACGACACTGGAGAAGATTCCTAGAGTTAAACAAGGGACAACCATCTTAAAGGAGCAGCTCAGGAACGTGGAGAGCCTCACTCGGAAAGGCCATTGCTGCGCATTTGCTCAGAGAACCAGGACAGAAGCTCCCAACAGGCAGAAATGTGCACAGACCCAGTGGGGGAGAGGGAGACACTGTCGTTCTCCCAATTTAAATTAAAAAAAAAAAAAAAAAAAAAAGGGAACACTTGAAATCTGTGTTTCTGTAAAAATGAACTGTGATCATCCTGACGCCCATCTCCGTGCCCTCCTCCAAGTACAACCTAACGCAAGGCAGAGGGCGGCGGTCCTGACTCAGCGGCCCGTGTTCCAGAGATGAGGAAACATGGCCTCTGGCTGTCCAGCGGGAGAGACACTGACACAAGGTGGATGGAGACAAGGGATGGAAGGGGGTGAGAGGACAGAGTGGACGGTGAGACCTCATGAAGACAGAATGTCACACACTGTCACCACGGGACACGGTGCCTTTCAAGTGATTCACTAGTGTAGCGGAGAGCAACGCTGTCTGTGGCTGTCTGCGGCTGTAGGAGCACACACCATCTAAACTGGGGAGGCAGCCAGGGCTGCTGGTGAAGTGGCTGTCCTCTGCTGACTCCAGGGGCAGCACACGGCCTTCAGGACTCCTGTTCCCCTAGAAGGCAGCAGCAGCAGCAGCAGCAGCAGCAGCAGCAGCAGCAGCGCAGCGCAGATGTGACATCCCGAGGTTACTCGGCTGTGTCCTCCTTTGCACTATAAATATTCTGCACTGTCTCGTACACAAACTCCAGGTCCTCGGGGTACCGGATCTCCAGCTCTGCATTTGGGATGTAGTGTGTGCCTGTGAACTCCGAGAAGTAGCGCCCCACATCTGGGTGCGAGATTTCCTGAGGCTCCACGTTGTACTCCAGGTTTTCTGTTGGCAAAGAGGCGGCAGACACTGCTGTTAGCAGTTCGCTTTCCACAGTGGCTCTCTGTTGAAACCCTTCCAGGGGCACTTTTGAAACAGAGCGAAAGTTACCAGCAGGGACGTTCTGGTATTACAGGTATTACTTAAGAGGAAAAGGCAGAGGTGGCAGCCAGGGGGAGGGAGCAACAGTGGCACAGGCCCCCTTCCCCGTGGCTCTGCTCAGAAGACATCTCTTCCTATTCTCTGAGATAAATGTTCGGCTCTGAGACTCCCTGTGGCACCTTTGGGGGTATTCCTTGCACCCCTCATCTGGCTTAGCTTGAGCACACGCTAGGTAGATGATGCTCACACGCACATCCCGCCATCGCCCGGGTGTCAGAACCACTTTACCACTTGGCCCTAAGTCTCGAACCTGCCACCCTGTGCACAGAGAGGCCCTGCCACATACCGACCGTTCTCCAACTAAGTCCTCCCTTGGGGCCACACCTCCTGGGTGTGCTGGTGGCTGCGGCTGCACCCACAGCCTGCCTGGTCCCTAGGAGAGCCTGCCTTCTTCCTTATCTTGGCTTCGCCACTGGAGAAAGGGACAGAACACATTTCTTCCAGGCACCACACGGAAAAGACCAAAGCCCTTCCTCAAGGCCCAGCCTCAGAGGATAAACAGTGGCCTGTGCAGGGAGTTCCTGGCCTCTGCATGCTTGGGGGAGGAGGGGGGAGAAGGGTAAACAGCTTTGAGGAGACAACACGGCCAGGTAGTTACCACAGGCTTCTGAACATGGCTTCTACAAGAGGCTGCTCTGGGAAGCCGAGGCAAGAGCAGTGGTCAGAACCTGGGAGCTAACAGTACACGCTCTGGGCTACCTGGGCCCCTGTCCAGCTGGACTCAGTGCCCTGGCTGCTGGCCCTGGGGAGGCAGTGGAAGAGAAAGTCTGTTCTGTGGTGCTGGGAACTGAACTCAGGTCTTGTGCTTGCTAGGTGAGTGTTCGACACTCAAGCTGCACCCCGGCCAGATTTTACATTTACATCGAGACTAAGCTGTCCAGGCTGGCTTCAAATGAATGCTTCTCCTGCCTCCCAAGTGTGCGGGTCACAGTTGTTCACCCCTAAGCACAGAGCCTAAACAAGCTTCTCACAGGAGAGAAGAAAGTGAAGAGCCAGTGGGCGTGCACCTGGAGGGAACATGTCACCCGACACGCCTCTGAACTAAAGTACTCTAAGAAGCTCAACGCTGCAGCTCTCAAGAGAAACATGGTTCTTATTCAATAGCATCTGGAGCTTCCTGAAACTCGGTGGACACACACTCAGAGATAGCACCTGGAGCCTTCTGTGGGCGCCCAGCCTGGCACTTCCCTCTTTGGGGGAGTGGCACATCATGCACCCCTGGAGTTTGGTACTCATCTCTATTGCATCTCAGATCTATGCACGTTAAACATTTTTCTCTATGCCACTTTCTGAATGTAGATGTCTCTAATCAAAGGGTTGTGGGGTGGAGCCACCAGAAGAGTGACCGCTTGAGATTTTACCACTTAAAAGATAATGCCAGGCCACTGAAATGACTCAGTGGGCAAAGACACTTGTCGCCTACCTGAAGACCTCGGTTTGGCCCCAGGACCCACATGATGGAGAGAACTGACTTCCACAGGCTCCTTTCTCATCTCTTCATGCATGCCACAGCCTGCACCCCCTTACCACAGAGAAGGCCCCCTGAAATGACCAACTGTCATTTTACATCCCTCACCCCACCTCGGGGGATCCTCTCCCTGGCACCAGACGAGCCAGCAGGAGGAGTAGGCGGTGTGGGGCTGTGGTGGAAGAGCAGCATAGGACGTGACAGGAGTTATGGAAGGAAACATACCATCCAGCTACAGATTCCTGAGTTCAAAGCCACACAAGAGCCTTTTGTTAATAGACAAGATATCACCAGCCATCCCAGAGGAGCATTTCGGGCACACCTCCTGTGGCATCTCAGCAGCAGCCATGAAGTAAGGGGACAGGAGCCAACCAAGTGCTGTGCAGTGCTCCCTCTGGTGTCAGCAGGAGGCACACACTGTTCTGATGTCCAAAGATGCCACACATGCTTTGGAGGGCTTCGGACTCAGGGAACTAGAGTCACTGACAATACAATCAATACAAATAAATTAACCCAGAGATGCTCAAAGGGAAGTCTAAGGAAGTAGTTTAAAAATGTAGCTCGTTGGCCACTGAGGCAGCCCAGAGGGTAGGAGCGTCTGCTCCAGAGGACCCAAGTCTGGTTCCAGCATCTGTGTGGGTGGCTCCCAACCAAAATCACTCCAGCTCTAGGGGACCAAGCCTCTGGCCTCTGTAGGGACTGCACTAAACATCCACACACCCACCCACACACATATACACATAATTAAAAGCAAAATAAAGTTGTTTAAAAATGTAGCTGCTCAGACCTTTGAGCTGGCTCAGCAGAGGGAGTGGACCAGAGCAGGAACATGGCTGCGGAGGGCTGCCCTGCGGCAACTGGACAATGAGGATGCTGACTGACCGGAGCTGTTAGCCATGTGGTTTACTTAGTGTTGCTGCAGTCCTAGAGCACAAGGCAGGATCTGTGATGCCCCTCCTTCAAACACTGGCAAAAAGTCCACACCTCTGTTCACCAACAAAACAAATACAGACGAGGGAGCCACTGGCAGCAATCAGGGCACCATTCGTCTGCAGGAGCAGGCAGGGTGGAATGTGTAAGATCATGGGGCAGAGAGCCCAGGCTGGAAGCCCCGCACGTAAACCAACAGTTCACAGGGTCCCAGAGACAGAAGCTGGCCCAGGAAGGTAAGTGAATGTGTGTGGCTACAGGAGAGTCCTTTGGCAAGAGTCCACCCTTGCACCCCACAATGACAGCAGCCCTTGTGAGACGTCACAATCCTCTGGCCGACAGGAAGGTCCCTGGAAACCAGCAGCAAAAGCCAACATGACTTCCCACGTCACCGGGTCACTAGGCCAGGTACTTCCTTTTTCCTGCAAACTGCTGGCTTCATCTATTCAGAACATCTAAAGTTCAGTGCTCGTTTTATGAAGTGCATCAGGCAAATGAACTAAGACTAACGAACTGTTTCTAGAAACTTCCATACCATACTTAAAGATGTTCATACCTGCTGTGTAGTGTGGACAACTGCTGTACCTGGTGCTGCCACACCCATAAGCTGTGGCTGAGGGCAGAAAGCCTCCCTCACCCATCACCTAACAAAGCCCTGGAGCTTTTAAAATCACTATGACCTTCAGAAGTGGAGAGTTTTGATTTTCACTGGACTCAGCTTCAAAAGCTGAAGACTGTGCTGTGGGAGCCTCCAGGACATCCAGGGAGCATGGCTGCACCTTCACCTTACCCAGAAACCCATGGAGGTGAGATGACTGCAGGGGCCCTCCTGGCCTCGGATGGGTCATGAGCATGCGTGTGGGAACTATCCCTGACTTCTGAGACCTTGACACTTGAGCCCGCCCTTGGTCTTTTTGGCTCTAGTGTGGGTAGAGCAAGCCTGACATTTCAGGCTAGAGCCCATCACCAAGCTCCTGTTTCACATCCCCTAGGGCAGGCTAAAATGGAGGTGGCCTCCACAAGTTCCAGGCTTTGCGTATGTGTGAGGCTGAGCCTGGGTCCCAAGCAGACTTGGTACCCATGACTGTCCATCAGGTTCATGTTCCCTCTTATCAGTACAATGTGTATCTTCCTGGCCAGAGGGACATGGACAAAGAAGAGGAAGGCTCACAGGGTAGTCTTTGCTCTGGCTCTTCAGCTTCACCTATCCTATCAGGACTTCCTGGGGTCACCAAACACACAGGGATTGTGCTGGGGACTGCAGTTTCCACCTGCGGCCACACAGGGGCGACTTTAGACAAGCATTGCTAGAAGCCAGGCCCCGGAGACAGGGAAGTCAGGAGTCTGGCTGGTGTTGACAGTAAGCTGAGGGTCAGGAGCAGCTCTAGAACAAGAACGTCATGTTTGTGTGCCTGTGTGTGACTAGCCGTGGATAGCTGCCACCTCTGAACACACTGGTGAGCTCTGCCCCAGTGTGGTTAGCCAGGGGCCAGTGTAGGTGCAGCCAGCCCCTTACCTTGGGCTGCGTATCTGCAGGAACCATCCCCCACCAGCACGTTGTAGAAGGGTTGATGGTGGCCGTGAGGCAGACTGTGCACGTTCATGTTTCGGATCCACTCGTGCCCCATCATGCACGTGGGGTCCCAGCCATAGATCACACAGTTGTAGCCGTACCTGTGGAGCAGGGGAAGATGGCCAGTGAGTTCCCAGCGAGCCTTAGAGTGGCGGTGGTGTCAGGAGCCTGGCTGGGGTTCTCACGCCCTCTGTCCATGACCTGCTTTTACCCTGTGCTGAATCATCCCTCGGATACCCTGTCCCTCTCACAAACCCTCTCACTGCCAACAAAGCACTCCACTGGAAAAGAATAACCCGTTGTTGTTTGTAGACAGTCCTCACTGGGTAGCTCTGGCTGTCCTTGAACTATGTAGTTCAGGCTAGTCCCAAACTCACAGAGCTCAGCCTGGCTGACCCTTGAATGCTGGGATTAAAGATGTGCACTACCATGCCTGGTTTAAGAAACTTTTGAGCAGAGTGTGTCTGCCAGTGTCAAAGGCGACAGGATGGTGGCCTGATCATGCTCCCAGTCATCTCAGAGTAAAGCAGACTCCCGAGGCACAGCATCTGAATGTATGACTTGAGACCCAAGAAGGAAGGAATCACATGACAGGAAAGCCAAGCGAACAGAGGACCCTGAGCAAACTACCATGCAAAAAACCTCCATGACCCATCCAGCTTTGGGAGAAGCCAGGCAACCGCTTACTGCACGTGGTCAGACGCGGTACATGAGTGAGTAGTGGCGCCCTCCCTCTCCTTCAGAAAGACCTACAGAGTGGCTGGGGCGAACGTGTGCAGCAGCAGAGTGTGTAGTCCAGACCCGAGGAGGAGAAAGGGGAGGAGGACGGGGTTGGGGTAGGGGAGGGAGTAGGGGGGAGAGGAGGAGGGTGGGGGGAGGGGGAAGGAGATAGAGGGGGGAGGAGGAGGAGGAGGGAGTGGAGGAGGAGAGTGAGGTGTGATGCTCCGGGATAGTAGGAGCTTCAGCCACCCTCCTCATGTACCCTCCTCTCCTCTTCATCCGTTTGGAAATTTCCGTGAGTTAAGAAGAAAGAGTCACTGATTGAATAGAAACCATAGCTCCTAACAGGGAAATCACTGACAGCTTATCCTCACAGACAGTGGAGGTGGTGGGGAGCAGCCACACATCAGCAAGGAAGCCTGTGTGGCGAGACAGAGGAGCGCCTCTGCCAGTGAGGGAGTCCTGAAGACCAAGTGCCACCTGCTGCCCGTGCATCCCTGGGCATGCTGTGGGGACAGTAGCTCACAACTCCAGGCGGCTTGTGGACCATGGACCCTCACTTCTACTGTGCAATGACCAACAGATGTGTACACAACTATAGAATCAGAGGTGACAGGGGGAGAAGGGAGAAGCAGGAGAGGGCCCGGGGATGCAGTTCAGTGAGCTTGCTTGCCTAGCATGCTCTGTCCCTGGGCTCCAGCCTAGGGACCTATACAAACTCTTAGTGCAGTCAGAGCATGGGAGACATGAACTTCAGTCAGGAGCAGGGTGCAGGTCAGGTCCAGCTTGTTGTCTTGCCTGTGGCGGGTGCTCTGAGTTCCCAGGGTGTAGCTCTGGGATCCTGTTCCCTCTGTGGTGTGGCGTGGCCCCGGCATGTGCCTGGAGCCTGTGGCTAGCCATGGAGGTGGAGAGCAGGTACTCACCTCTTGTGCTTCATAACGAGCCCGATGGAGTAGCAGACGTCCCTGTGCTTCTCCTCGGAGCGCAGCTTCACCTCCACGCCCACCTCCTCCTTTTTGCGCTCAATGTGCTCGAGTGTGTGCTGCACTAGGTAGCCCACAGCCCCGTGCTGCCCGGGGTCCAGGGTCTGGATGTGCTGGAGAATGTCAAGCACCTTCAAGACAAGACAGAAAGACTAGGAGATAATATTTTCGCCAGGCCTTTTCTTTTCCGAAGCGTGGGATCGACACCTACCCATGTAGCCTGACAAAGACCTGCAACAGCATGCCACATGTGGACCAGGATGCTTGCGGACCAAATATTCTTGGTTAGCACAGGAGCCAAGGAAGGCCAAATTCTTTTTTCTTTTTTTTAAAGTACAGAAACCATTCTATCCTGTCAGTCTTGCTTTAAGAGGGGAAAATTCTGAGACCCCTTAGCCATGGCAAAAGTCGCCTGCTAGAACGGTCCCAGAGCTGGGTGGGCCTCTCCTAAGCGGATGTCACTGGAGGGAGGGGCCAGGCTCAGCAAACTTCCAGAAGGCAGGTCACCTGCGCAGAGCTGAGGCTGGCAGCAGGGCTGACCCCTACACTGTCTGTCTGCTGTGCACAGCAGCTCCACTCAAGTCAGGTATCACGTAAAGTGTGTGTATACACAGACACACTGGAACCCACACACTGCAGTGCTGGAGCACACACTGGTCTCTGACAAGCCTGTCCTTCCAGCCTGAGCCCCGGCTGCACCTGCTTAGTGAGATAAACATCCTCAACTCTAGGTGCAGCCCTGCCCGCCTTCAGCTGCTTCCTGCCTCACTGACAACCAGATCCACAAAGCCTTAGCGATTTTTCTGAAGCCAACCTCACCTTCCAGAGCAATACAGTAGGCTCCTGGCACTTCCTGGGGATGAATTGGAGGAGGTCTCTATTGGGCATGGCATAGCACAGCCACTACTGATTTGGCTCAGAAAGTTTTTTGGTTTTGTTTTGTTTGTTTGTTTTGTTTTTTCGAGACAGGGTTTCTCTGTGTAGCCCTGGCTGTCCTGGAACTCACTCTGTAGACCATGCTGGCCTCGGGCTCAGAAATCCGCCTGCCTCTGCCTCCCAAGTGCCGGGATCAAAGGCGTGCGCCACCACTGCCCGGCTGCTCAGAAAGTTTAAATGCTGGCCTGAGGTCAGAGGCCTGGGTATGGCCTCGGCCCGTGGTTCCAACCACCACTGTGGCAGGAGCCTCCAACAGAAGCATCGTAATTACTGTGATGCAACTTAACCTAAAGGACTTAGAGAACCAGGACTTCATATATTCCAAGGCCAGCTTCAACAAAAATCTACCAGGAGCCAGTCCCCAGCCACACCCCACTTCAAGGAGGGGGTCTAAGGTGGGGATGCTCATGCACATGTCCTTTGTAGCTGAGAGCATCCCATCGGACAGTGGGCCTCTGTGGGTTCTGCCAGAAACAATGGCTGTCCTTGTGTGTACTTGTTAGTGAGCCCCCTCTGCCACTGTGCACACAGTCCCTTCTTTCCCAGAAGCCACCCAACAGACCTGCAACACAGCCAGGCATGGACTTTTCAGGGCCCAAAGATGGCCCACGTTCAGACGGTAAGACAGGAGACATTGGTTCCTTGCACGGATGGGTGAGGGTGAGGGGACACAGAGACGGAAATGTGACTTGGACAGAAAGTGTTCACAGAGACAGTGCTGACAGTGGGCATCATCTCGACCCCAACCAATGCTGCAGGCCTTGGCCGGATGTAATGACTTAATTAACCTTGCCTCAAAAATAACAAACTATGTCCCATCCAAATAAAAATCAAACAAAACCCCACACTCAGGGAGCGAGCTGGAAGGAGACCTTCTTGTCTCTTCGTGTCTCAAGGAGTGTACAGGGACGCTCCTGTACACTGCTTCTCCTCTGGTCACACAGCAGCACAGATGGCTGTGCAGGGCCAAGCCCCTGCAGGAGGCAGCTCCAAGCTAGCCAGTCCACTAACCTGTGTGCATGAGTCCTGCCTCACCACTAAGCCTCACTCTGTGCTCTTGGATCCCCTTGCTCATTTGTCTGTTGGCAGGAGCCTTTGATGAAGGTCACAGAATGCTGCTTGCCATGGGTGGTCCCAGGCCAGTTCTACACACCCTGGCACCTTCTCCCAGCCCATGCAGCCTAGGCCTTAAACACCCACTTCTGGAGTGGTATGCTGGGAACTACAATCACCAACCATTCCCCCCATAGGAACTTCTCTGTGCGGCTGCCACAAGCCAAGCCCAGTGCTGAGACAGAGAATGACTAGTGGGGAGCAGAATGCATCCCCGGTCCAGTGTGGGAGGAGGCTGGAGCAGCAATGGAGCTGCGGGGTCAGCAGAGGGGAATGCTGCATGAGCTTGGTGGACACGCTAGTGCAGCAGAGCACCAGGGGACAGACAGAGGACACAGAAGGTCAGGCAGGTAGGACAGGAGCACAGAGACCTGGGAGAAAAGCATCCAAAGGCGGCAGGGAGCCAAGCAGGGAGGTCAGTGGGCCATGGCTTCCCCTGCCCTGCTCAGCTGTTAACAGAGGTACTGAAGGAAGTCCCTGGGACCGTACACTGGGTAGAGCAAGCCTAAAGAGCCCCGAGTGTAAAGCCTGGCAGGGAGACCCAAGACAAGAGGTCAGAAGGGGCCTGGGAACTGGCGGCGGGGAGGCAGGTGGAGCAGCAGAGAAGCAGAGGAAAGGGCAAGGCCACCTCTTGGCTTTACAACAGCAACAGAAGGGCTGTGGGCCAGAACAGGGCCTGGGGGAGGGCTGGGAGGACACAGGAGCAAAGGCAGGAGGTGGGCAGTCAGGACACAGTGGACAAAGTGTGAGTCAGCAGGCAGGGAGGAGATAGGGTGGTGGCCACAGGCAAGCCCAATGGGGCTGATAAGGACTTTGCAGTCTTTCACTCCAGCGAGGGGAGAGGGTGCTTCCCACACTGCAGAGAAAGCATAAGGGTCACAGTCCACCATAGCTCTGGCAGCACTAAGCACAGCTGTTTTCTCCTTAGTTACAGTGACCATCTGGGTGATACTTGGTGTGGGCTCAGAGCAGAGTTATGTCTCGCCTTAGAGCACCTGGAAACTGGCAATAAAGATACAGTGCCACAGGGCAGCTAAGAGGACACAGGGAGGTTTTCAGCAAAGCCAGGAACTTTTACAAACATGGCAACCACAGCCACAGTGACCAAAAGGATTCCAGGTCTTCCCAACTTCAAGAAATAGAAAGCAGAAAGCGAGGCACTACAGGTTTCCAGCTAAGAGACAGATCCTGTCTAACAAACAAGGCCCATGGGCCACAGGTTGTCATCTTCCTCTCACACCAAGCACACCCCTCCCCAGGGAGGCCTCCTGCAGGCTGCCTTCCTTAGGTGCCACCCCTGCCCTCTGCTCTCTGGGATGGTTCACCCTTTGACCTCCTCCAGAAGCCCCCTTTTGGAGAGCAGCCACATGTAGTGATGATGTGCACCCTTAAGCAGTTCTCTCATGATCTTGAGGTTTTGCGTCCTTAAGCTGGCCACTGAGAACTTAGGGGAGGGGTCCTAGCTCAGAACAAAAGGCCTATGTCTACCCTGCAGGCAGCACATACCAGAAGAAAACTTGTATTGGTCTGAGTGACACTGGGAAGGTGACAAGGTGCTTCAAGGGGACACCAAGGAGCCCCTGACGGTGTACTTCAGTTGTAGATTCTGACTGGGACAACTCAGTGAAGGGTCCTTTGCTCTCTCCTTCCGAATGATCCTGAAATCCCTCAACAAACACAACTGGTTGAACAAATTCAAAAGACTAAACCCTGGGCTGCTGAATAGATGGCAGCTCCCAGGGCGCACACTTCCAGACATGTCTGTTTGGCCAAGGATACAGGACTGCCCACAAGACATCCTTAAAGCCATGAACTCATGATGTGGTATAGAGTCACTAACAAGAGCATTTACTTTCTTTTTAAAAATACAGTTTAAAAGATTTTATTTTTAAGTGTGTGTGTGTGTGTGTGTGTGTGTGCGCACACACACACACACACACACACTCACACAAGCACTGGGTCCCCTGGAGCTGGAGTCCCAGGTAGTTGAGAGCTGTCACATACACGCTGGGAACTGGACCCCAAGTCTTCCACAAGTGAGAAACAGCTGACCACCTCCGCAGCCCCCAGAGCATTTACTTTCTATACAAAGACTTTGCACATTTCAAACCCTGGGAAATGTCCCAGCCAAGGCTTGGGATCAAATGCCCTCTGCAGGCTGCTCTAAACAAACAAAATGACTGATGGCTTCTTTCCAGACCAAGGACAGGAGGGGAATGGGTCACAACTCCTGCACACTCACATGAAACTGCACTCTGTGTACCCAAAGCCAGTTCTAGGTTCCACAGGAGGCTACCCACAGCACTTGCTGCCAGTCATGGGGGTTGTGGCATTAGTGAATCCAGAACCCTCAAGTGGGACAGAAAGAAGCCTCAGCTGGCCTTAGCCAGACCTTCCCATGTCAAACAGTTGCAGCAAAGCCAGCACTGAGCACCTGTCTTGCCTCTCCTTGCCAAGTCAGGTGACTCTAGGAAGGCACAGTGGGGTGGCAGTGGGTGAGCAGCAGCAAAAGCTTTGTGTCTTGTGCCCACAGATGAGGCACAGAACCAACAGTCATTCCTGTTGGTAGAGCCAATGCTTCTTAGAAGACAGAAAAACATTTAATTAGTGGGTCAGGGCTGGGAGACTGAGCAAATCTGAATTTACTCCCTTGTTAACAGGAGGATGACCTTGTAACAGCCTTGGTCCAAGCTACAGCTTTCTTCTCTAAGGCAAGGGCCCAGCATCAAAGTAAGATAATTACCTTCTCTGGCCAGATGCCCAGGTGGAAGTAGAGTCTGGCTTGGAGGAGCAGGAGCTGCACCTGGTCCGGGTACATCGCCAGGTACAGATCCAAGGAGTCTCTGAGGAGCTGGTAGGACTGGTCAATGCCTTCCCTGGGGACAACAAACAACCTCGCCTCAGGCTGTGGCCTTCCCAGTGGAAGTCTACAAGCAACTGGTGCAGACCTCAAGGTTTCTGATTCCCAGACTCCCTGTTCAACGCTGTGAAGCTCTCAGAGAACCCATACTAACCCTAACTCCCACACCACATGAAACCTGCCCTCACTAAGCAGTCACCTCAGCAGCACAGACAGACAGATCTCTGAAGAGCAGAGCAGAGGCTGTAAGGGGAACAGAGCTACCCAGGGTGAGAATGATGGATGTGTCCAAACTCGCGGAGATTGCATCAGTAAGAGCAAACCTAGGTAGACCTGTCAATTCGGGGTCAGCACTTGTAACAGGTGTCTGTTCTGGGGTTGGGGGTTTGGGAGTGGACAGGCTGCACAAACACGCAGACAGAAGGTTTTACACACACACACACACACACACACACACACACACACCCGCAGTCTGATCAATTCTGCCAACAACTGACAATTGTGCTAAACAGTCTTTTAAAAATGAATCCTGTTTGTTAGGCATCAGGAAGCTGATTGCTACACACTACAGTGATTTCCCAGGACTTATTCCCTTCAAGTATGGAGCAAAGTTAACCTCAGACTCTGTTCTTTTACAGGATGCTGTAAGGTCAGAGGTCAGAGCACCTGGACAGGAGGACACCATCTCTGTCACTCTAAGACAGTCTGACTTCCAAAGAATGACTCCAGAGTTTGAGTAGAGTTAAGTCCACTGAAATCATCAGAGGGCGGCTGCTCGGCATGCACAAATGCACAGCCAGTGTCACAGAAGCAATTACCACAGGCTAGCTCATGAAACAAGCTTCTTGTTGAGGCCCACGCTGTGCAGGAGCAGTGGGAGCCAGGGCTCTCACCTCTTGCCCAGGCTCAGCAGGTTGCCCACCATCCGCTGTAGCACCTTCTTCACATTCACCACGCCGTAGAGTGCTGCCGTCACGTGCTGGCCAATCAGGTACTCACACTCTTTCACCGTCAGCTGCTTGCCCTTCCCAAAAGCATCTATGTAGATGTAGTCAAATATGTCCAGGGTTGCCCTGCCCAAGAAGAGCCAATAAGTCAGAATTAAAAGCCCTGGTGGAGGCGCTCCAGGCAGAGGTGGAGGCCTGAGCACCACTGTATGGTTTTCACCAAGCCCATCAAGGCCTCAGCGAGATTCAATCCCAAATCCCAGCACAGCCTTGGCTGCGATGAGCACAGTGCCCTGGCGTTAGGAAGCAGAAGGGCAAGAGAGAAGGCTCAGCGGATAAAAGTGCTGTCAAGCCTGATGACAGAAGTCTGATCCCTGAGACCCACATGGCGGAAGGAAAGACCTGACCCTAGCAAGCTGTCCTTGACTCGGCACACACATCCTAATCAACAAACAAAGGGCAGCAGTGAAGTGTACTGCCTGACAGCTGCTTGGAGCCCTTCAGTCCTGAGCCAGGAGTTCAAGGCACGCTGACAGAAAGACACGGGGAGTGACCAAGGTAGCTGCTAACAACAGAGTGGCAAGCAGCCACCTGTCTGGGGTCCTGGACCTAGGAGGACCTATAAAATGTATGGAGTCCCAGCTCCTTTGTGACACACACCAGGCTGGCATCCTAGAGAGCAAGGACCCTGGATCTGCTCATTCTTACAGCACTGCTTGAGAGGTCTTGAGGGCTCACAGAGGGGTGGGTGGTTCTGTGTGGGGATAGCTTCTTTTGAGCAATCCTGATCGTGTGCCCACTGCAATCACACAACATTTTGTCTTTGGCTGCTAACTATCTCAGCCGGATTCCTTTCCCGAGTCACGTTCACAGCGCAATTTTGGCAAAGACCCGAGACTTACATAAATGTTCTAAACAAGCATGGGACTTGACGCCGTTTGCTGTGAGGCCAGAACTTCTTACAAGAAATCATCAAATACAAAACACACAGACAAAATGTGCATGTGGCCAAGTGCCAGGGTGTTTTTAAAACATGCCTAGACTAGCTGTGCCCCAAGAACATAGAGATGAACACGTAAGATCAATTCTGGAGATGGGTGAACCTCAGCAATAAGGCAGAGTTCAGTCTGCAGCACACACAAACTAACCAAATGGCAGCTCCTACATAGAGAGCCAAAGTGATAACCACGGACACATAATAAATAGTACATTTTTGAAAAAAACAAAACAAAACAAAAAAACCTACTGCCTACACATAAATACAACTCAGCAGAACTAGCGGGGCTTAGTGGCACTGACTTCAAAAGCAGTGCAGAGGCAGGCAGGTCACTGTGATTTGGGGGCCCGTTTGAGCTATATTGCAAATCCCAGGTCACCCAGGGCTATAGAGTGAGGCCTGTCCAATATCCAAAGATCCAACACCCCAAACAAACTCACACTTCACCAGTAAAGGTGTCACGCCACACAGAAGCTTAGTGATGACACGGAAACGCACTCCATGTGGAAGTGACCCAGTGGTAAAGGTGCTGGCTGCCAAGTCCAAGGCCCCGATTGAATCCCTGGGACCCACATAATAGAAGGAAAAAACTGACTCCCCACAAGTTGTCCTCTGACCTCTGTACACACACACACACACACACACACACACACACAACACACACACACGGTTAAAAAACAAAAACCATTCCAGGCAAGAGTATCTGCTGTTTCTGCTTTGTAGCCAACCGAGTATGAAGCCAACATACAAAGCTAGAAAAGACAAAATCGCACTGTCCAGACTCTGTGAGCACGGAGCTCCAAACCATCCGTACTGAAGACGCATTCTGCCTGGTGCTGAAGGCCAGGCCTATATACAAGTACCAGCCACAGCTGGAGACAAAAGGCCTGGTAGCTCAGAATAACATTAACAGGCCATGTGTATGAGTGAACAATTTTCTGCTGGATTCCTGGGAATCAGACGGTCACAGACAGGAGGCTGCAGATCCTTACATTAGTGCCAGAACCAGCCAGAGATTTCTAGCAGATATCCAAGCAGAATTTTTGTTCTCTTGTTTGATACAGGGGTTAGACTATAGTCCAGACTGGCCACAAACTCTTGCCTCAGCCCCCAGTGCCTTCCACATGGGACTCTAAGGAGCCGATAAACTGGCTCTCTCTGTGTACAGAGCAGCAAAAGCTAAGAACAGTGAGGTAGGTTGCCGATCTGGATGGGGTGTCTTGTGTGGCCAGGGATAAGGGGGCAGGGCACAGCACTGACAGGGAGAGTAGAGTCCGGCTGCTACGAAGGCCTATGTGCATGTCACTGCTACGAATGCCTGTGTGCATGCCCACAGGGTCCCTGGTGCCCAGTCTTTTCTAATTCTCTGGTTTTGTTTCTGCCATCTGCCTGGATGCTAGAGTAAAGTCTCCTCCTGACTCCAGGCTGTCTAGCCATCTTAACAGATTATTGCATTGTTTGAGACTAGGGTGGTGGCTCAGCCCTGTAATACTAGCACTCGGGACACAAGGCCGAAGCAGGAGGATTCCAAGTTCCAGGACAGCCTGGGTAGCACAGACCTTATGCTAGAAATGAAATGAGCAAGAAATGCTCAGCTCATACGGGACCCTTAGTGAATGTCACATGGGCATCTACCAGACACACAAGGAGGGGAGGGAGGGTGGGCTGAAAATCGTTTTTCTTACTAAAACAGAATAGGAAGTAAATATCCTCATTCCAAAAATTAACCTACCAGTGCACTGAGGGCCACACATTTGGAAAACAATGGCAGCAAGTCAAAGAAAAAGTAACGGATAGGGACTGGCCTCACCCCTCCAGGAACAGCTTCCCTGCTAAGCTGAAAGGGCACACGGAGCCCAGCTGCACTGCTTTTCCACACAGCAGGAGAGAGACTGCAGAGTCTAGGTAGGTAACTGTGTGTGTCGCATGTCCCACACATGCACCCTGGAGGTTGGCCTTGAACTCTTCAGGGTTTACAGAAGGTTTGAGTCCTGTCTGGCACTGAAGCTCAGGGACTGCACATCCCACTCTCCAGGACAAGACGCTGGGGATGAGTTTTCTCCCTACATGGAAACCAGCTATGCTCTCCCTTTGGAGAAGCAGGAGAACAAGAGGACTCGACCTGAAACAGGCCGATCCTAGAACAAATTCTACTCAGCCAGTCTGTAAGCTGCCCACCCTGCTCCTCCATTCTCACAAGCTGGGGCACATGTGTGAGAGGAGGAAGGTGTGTTATGGTTGAGTGGGAAAGAAAAGAACTCTTTGACAGGATTGATCTTCAATCCTGGGACCCTGAGAGCCAGGAGACCTTTGGCTTTTGAAATAACTGCAGACTCACATGCCTGTGTGAGAAATACAGAACGATCCAGAGTAGTGCTTGTCATCTGCCACACAGGGCCCAGTGTAAGTACGGCATACCATCAACGTCAGAATCCCAACGCGATCCTCGGAAGCAGACGCCTGCTTGGTCACACCCAATTTACGGCTAGAACCTCGTTCCTCAGCACCCATTAAACACAGCAGAGTCAGCTCACCCTTCTGCGCCTTGGCACCACCTCAGCAGGAAGTGGCTTGGGAAGTTGACAGGCTCCAGGGGGACCCCCAGCTGCCGGGCGATGGTCAGGTAGAGCAGAGACATGCTGATGGGGATTCCTGTTCTGCGGGTCAACACCTGAGAGAGGAAAGTTTCAGGTTCAGGAGGGCCAGGGGCTGGCATTCCTTGCAGGCTTCCAGAGTTGCATTTAGATCGGGGACCAAATGCAGCCCACTGGCTGTTTCCTCACAGCTGCAGACTGTCTGTCCCTCTAGCCCTGAGACAGGGTCTCCTTACAAAGTCCAGGCTGGCATCAAATTCTCCACACTGCCCCGAAGACTCCCGAGTGCTGGACTTAGGGTGTGTGTCCCCCTCCCCCAATATCTTACTTTTGCCTTTTGTTTATTTTTTCAGGGCTAGGCATGGAAGCCGGAGCCTCCTATACACTGGGGAAGCATTCCCACTTAGCAATCACACACACACACACTTTCAAGTTTTTAAAATATCTTAAGAACTATTATCTTGTGACATGAAAATCACAGAAGCTCGGTCTTCTGTGCTCCATATTTATAATTCCAGCACTCGGGAGTCTGCAGCAGGAGGACAGAGTCAAAGACCTACTGAGTGACAGCCTGTCTCAGAATAGGCAACAAAGCTGACATGGGGTGGACACCCACCTTCAAGACTCCAGTTGCCTGTGCCCTTTCACCCAGTGAGACAGTACTGAGCACACCGACCACACAGCCTGTGAACCTGGACTGACTCACTGCCAGGCATTTTACAGGCAGCCTGCCAGCCTCCTCCTACCAGAAAGCAAGCATGTAAAAGTATATGCTATGACAACAGATACTGTAAGTTACAGAGAATAGCACAGACAAGGAAATGGACATCAGCGGTATGTGGCTGATGTAGCTGGACCACAGGATCCCAGGCCAACTGAGGCAGGTTTGTGAGGCTCAGCATTCATAGTCATAGACTGAGCAAACTGAGCTACAGAAATGCCCATTGCTTGGTACAGGGTTTGCTCACAAAAGCCATCCTGTAGCAGATCTAACCCATAATACTGTCCCCAAGGTAGAGAAAAAACTGACTTCACTGAAACATGGAAAAGACAACAACAACATTTCCCAGCAAGAAATGGACAGCCCATCAGAGGTGAGCCCAAAGGTTGTACGCCTGTACAGAGTCGCCTTTGTCTATCTATAGGGGCATCAGGGGCACAGCATCCCAGGGCACCAAAATCTGCAGGTGATGCAGGCGAGGGCACAGACCCTACACACCCCAGCAATAAGTCACACACAATACCCAGCACTACCTGATCCTATGTGTGTGCATACTTGCAGGTTCAGGCTATGCAGAATACCTACATGGTTAGCACGCAGAGAAAGCTGCAGATTGCACGGCTATGGGGGAGGGGGAACTTCATATCACCTCTCACTGCGGCCACACCTACCTGGTGCATGTAGAGGTTCAAGGCATTGTAGTAGTCCATGCGGTTCCCTTTGAACTTCAGCTGGTCATACAGGACATAGTTGATGGCATCCAGCACTTGGCTCTGGAGTTCTATCTCCATTATCATAGAGGATTCACCTGTGGCACAGAGATCTGGGTCACAAGCATGAGGGAGCACACCCCAAACATAAGCAAGGCACACCCCAAACACGCAGTGACTGACAAGTCCCGCCAAGCTGCAGATGGAGCCAGTGGCCTCAGTGCTTTACATCTCGTTAGGTAGCCCACCCACCCCCAGGGTTCCACACCTGCCCTGAAGCTCAGGCTGGGGTGGCGACTGTTGATACCACGGAGGGTTTTGCACACAAGCTCCACAATGCTGTGGATCTGGGCCTGGATGTCTCTGAGGCTGATGTCGGAGAGTGGGTTGCAGTACTGGTCGATGTAAACGGCACCTGTGGTGAGAAGTGCAGAGACAGAGTTCCTCTCTACCTGACGGACAGCAGGTGTCACTGACCCAGCCCCCAGGCCGTGACTTCTCACCAGCACACCACACCAGCTCCCATGGATGTCGGGCATCGTGCCAACACAGTCGGGGGAGGATCAAACACCTTCACCGCAAAGCACTTCATACATCATTTAAGAAAACAAACCAAACCACTCCTTGAGGAGGTCATGATTCAGAGAGCAGAAACACACGTACCCTCATGCCATTATAAGGAGAGCCAAATGCCACAAGAATGCCCTCGGGCCATCTCTTTCCTCCCCACTCCTGAGTTCAAAATCCAACCACAGGAAAGACTCACTGAGAGACAATTCCTCTCAACAACTAAGCTGAAAGCAGGAATGAGACAGACCATTCCAACCAATGACACCTCTCTTGGCTGAAGAGTCACAGACTCTAGAGACCACACCTCTTCAGGAAAGAGAAGGAGCCCAGCTAACCCCTCAGAGCGGCCTCCGGCAACCTCACACTACACCTAAGCCCTCACTCAGTCGCAGCTACTGTCACCTTTCTACTTGACAGCCTTCTAGTTGCCTTCATAGCCAAGGGACTGTAGGCTAGCTCAGGACCTGTCTGCTCCTACCAACCCTCCAAGAAGCTGAAGGCAGGTGAAGGCGACAGGAGACCTGGACTAGGCTACAGGGTTTGTGCTGCCAGGGTGTGGGAGTGCTCATCTGGAGCTCAGCCACTGTGAGTCACCCGCCCTGGCTTCTTCAGTGGCTGGCCACACGAGTCTAGTCAGGGTTGAGGGTCTGGAGCCCCCTCCGCCCCGCCACTGCCAGCCAATCAATGGCTTCTACTGCCAACCTAGCTACTTGAGCGAGCTGTGAAAACTGTGATTTTGTATTTGAAAATGTATTAACAATTATGTACCTTTCATATATAACCTACAGAAAACAAAGACTGTCTCACTATTCTGAACTCTTAAATACATAAGCTGAAGGCTGGTGTGATGGCACACACCTTTAATCCTAGCACTCAGGAGGCAGAGGCAGAGGAGGCAGAGGAGGCAGTGGCAGCGGCAGCGGCAGCGGCAGCGGCAGAGGCAGGAAGATCTGTCTTTGTGGCCAGTTTGGCCAACACAGCCAGCTAAGGCTACATAGCAAAACTCTGCTTCAAACAAACAAACAAACAAAAAACTAACAACAAACACCTCAAAAGACAGCCTAACTCCCAGATCTAGCAAGTGTAAAAGCAGACAGGAGGATGGCTATGTGTTTTGTTTTGTTTTTCCATTTTATTTATTTATTTATTTATTTCATTTTACTACAAGATTTTCACCTCCTTTGAGAGAACAACAGAGCTTTACACAGCGAGCACATATCTCCACTGTGAGCTGTGGCGATCTTTACTCCAGGGTCTGGAACATAACAACCCTACTTACAAGGGCTGGGCACACCTAGCACTCATAAGAAGACAAGCTGATGGCTAGGCTGTGCTCTGTGTCTAAAAAAGACAAAATAAAACAAAAAGCAAAAAAATGCAATGAATACTCTTAACACAGACAGGGTGTGACAGCCACTGCAGCTGCTGAGGCCAGTGGGCTCTGCATGGGTCAGCTGAAACTCACAGAAGTGAACCCTGAGCTAAGGGCTGAGGGGACTGCAGGAAGAGGGCTGAACCAGGAGGAAGTCAAGACAAACATCCATCTCTAGACACCCGCCAGGCAAGAAGACCTGGATACAGGAGCAGGACTCTGCAGCACAGTGTGGAAAGGTGTGAAGTTAGGAGGAGGTCCAGACCACAGATGGCCTGGGAACCAAGCAGCCACTCAGAAGACGGGGACTAAGCAGGTCAGGCAGGCTGGCTGACTGGAGGGCAGCAAGCAGTGATGCCCAGGGAAAGCCAGGATTCCTCAGAGTCTGGCTGAGAGACTGGAGAACTGTAATGGGTAGGATGTGACCTAGAACATCAGAGGGAGGAAGTCACCCATCTGGTGACCCCCAGGAGCAGGGAGGGTACATAAGCACACATTTCACAATCAGAGCATAGTCACATTTGCTTACTGTTCCCCAGTCCCTCCTGTCACAGGATGGGGCCACCTCCATGCCCCCCTTTCCTCCCACTTGAACCACGCCTCCCCCAGGAGCTGCCTGTCCTCCTCATCCCCAGCTGCTTCGGGGGACGCAGGTAAATACGGGCAAGCTCACATCTGAAGTCACAACTCTGAGCAGCAAGAACTGATCTCACCAGCCAAAGGTCACTCTGCAGGCGCATGAGTGCTTGTGTGCTGAGGTCAGAGGTCAACCTCAGCATCATTCTTGGAAGTGGTGCACCTTGTTTTTGCCAAGCTCACTGGCCAGAGAACTGCAACAGTCCCCTGTCTCCCTCTCTCCAGTGCTGAGGTTACAAGTGTGCCTCAGTCTGGCTTTCTACACTGGTTCTGGGGACTGAAAGCAATTCCTCACACCTGTGTTCAAGCACTTTCCTTACTGATTGTCCAGCCCTTGCTGTAACTAAGCCAGTGATGACTCTCTAGACTCTAGGTCACCTGAGCCGACAGGGAAGCCACACCCAGAATCGTTGCTGCAAGTGTGAGGGCTGCCCGCGTCTTTTAAAGCCCACTGGCATGGCTTTCTTTTCCCCTCTATCTGGAAGGACAGCTGCCGCAGGCTCTTAAAGGCTGCTCAGCTGCTGAAGACCCCTGTCCGCAGGCACAGACAGACCCACCTTCAAGATAGGACTCGTAGTCATCGGGCTGCTGCAGGAACGCCTTGAGGTCATTGAGGATTTTCTGCTGCCGCAGGTAGTAAAGGATCTTCTTCGCGTAGTATTTCCAAGTCAAAGCCTTCCTGGAAAGCAGTGAGACAGGCGGCTAAGACGCCCGGCGTCCCTCACACCCCACGCCACACTCTCCAGGACAGACACAGCTGGTGCACACCTGCACCCCGACCGACAAGTCCAACGGCACAGACACTCATATCCTCTGTATCTCTGGAGAAAGGCTTCGAACAGCATCCTGGGAAGTGAGTGCACTGCGCTGGTCCCCAGGGCCTGCTTCCAACATGCAGGGCTCAGGCTGCCCCTTCTGTGCCTGCTGGCCCCAGGGAGTCCTTCCAGCGTCACGGTTTCAGGACCATCCACAGTGACCACCTTTCCAGAAGTTACTTCCCAGAAGAGGTTTTCTGAAGAATTCAAACCTGCACCCTCAACTGTTACTTCGCACCTGCCTGGAGAGCTGGGGCATCTTAAGCCTTCTTCCTTTTCAGTCACCTCTCCTAAGACACAGCGAGCTATCAGCCAGTGAGGGTCAGGCCTCTGGCCCCTCTCCCAACACCCTCTCATGAGTATCTCACCAACTTGGCAAGCTGGCCCAGCATTTGTGAGTGTCTCACTCCCCTCCTCTCACGTGGTCCTGCTTCCATGCTCTCCTTTCTCACCCTTTGATGCAGTAGTCCAGGGTCCCAGTGATGCGTTCATCCATTAGGGCATGCCTCTGCCCCAGTCCTCCACTGTGTCTACCTCCTCACACTAAAGCCCACCTTCTAGTTAGAACGTAATGTCCCTCCAACGCACCCCCTTGCCTCTGGATCTCTGTTCTCGCTCCAGCCGCGTGCCTGGCTTCGTCAGCTGGCATTTCTATTCCTCAGTGGAATGCTCCTTGCCTGGAAGGACACCTGCAGTCTGTTCTGGGACCTTCTCTTGGCTCTCTGTTCAGGGCCCGAGTCAGGCCTCCCCCATCCCACCTTAAAGGTGCCCCACAGCCCTCACTCTAGTTCACACATGTCCCCTTGGGCATCCCTCTTCCTGCCAAGATAAACAGCTTAGGTGTTTTTATCGCTACCTAGGAGCTTGTGAAGGCAGAGATTTGGGGGCTGTTTGTGGTTGTATCCCCAGTGCTCACAGAAACACCCAGTGCACTGAGGACATGCAGAAAGCTCGTGCATGAAGCACGTCAGGTCTCCCAAACACACGGGTCCTTAAGTGGGAGGCAAGATTAACGGGTGTGGTAGCCTCTAAGAAGCAATTAAATCCTCTCCATCTACCGAGGGGTCAATGACAGTCCACAGAGCTGTCATTCTACCTGTTCGTTAACCTCTTTCGCAGAAAGTTCTCTTTAACAAACAAAAGAAGCAAATACCACATCCACTGCTCAGATCAAGACACACAGCTTTGGGACATCACGCCATAGTCACACTTCACGCCTCTGTGGCCACTTCATGCATCTCTCTGGAGCAGTGGTTCTCAACCAACCTTCTGAGGCTGTGACCCTTTAATCCAGTCCCTCATGCTGTGGTGACGCCCAACCATAAAAGTATTTTCACTGTTACTTCACAACTGTTATTTTCCTACTGTTATGAATAGTAATGCAGATATCTGACACAGAGGCTACCTGATATGTGACCCCCTATCAAAGGGCTGTGTGCTGCCCAAAGGGGTCGTGACCCACAGGTTGAGAACTAGTGCTCCAGCGTGAGCGCTATACGACCCTAACCTGTTCAGGGATCTGCAGGCCCCCCTCTGTTTCCCACCTTAACAGCAGCTTCCCATCACTTAAAACACACTCACAGAAGCTTTAACGTGCTCGGAATTTCTTATTGGAAAGCACATGGAGAGGCTGGAAAGAAAGGTGCCAAGCCTTAGCTTTGATCGCCACAATCCACACTGGTAAAAAGCAAAGCTAACTGCCACAAGCTATCCTTTGACTACCACACGCACAGGGCACGAGAGTGCCTGAGCATACACTGATGAACCAGACAGACAATAACACAAAATAAATACACAGCCAATTGGCTGGACAGGCTCCAGGAGATTTAGATGCCAGCTATGTGGCTAGCTGCTACCCAAGAAAGTGGTCCAGTCTTCTATCAAAAGCCACCCGTGGTGCAGAGCCATGGTAGATGCATGCTTCTCCAGTCTTCTATCCCCAGCACCACAAGAAAAACAAAAAAGCCTGAGTCTATGACCCTCTTAGGAAGCAGAGGCAGGGAGGGGCAGCAAGCGAGGCCTGCCTGGACTACGCAGTAAGACCGCCTTAAGGAAAAAGATAAAACGTGGGCTGGAGGTGGTGAGGAGGCCAGGTTGTGCCTCTCTGTGAGAGTGCCCAGGTCTAACTCCTTAGAGGTGCGTCTAACTGAACCAGCCCGTCCAGGACTGCCTTCCAGCTCCCTCCTCCATTCTTTAGTTCCCTGAGCGTATGAGGCGCAGCAAAAACAGGGTAAGTGCTCAGACTATCCCTTTTACTCGTTTTTTTTTTTTTTAATCAACGAGTCCTGAGTCTCCTCAAAGACCAAGTAATGGTCTTGAAAACTGTCTGCTGCATCCTGCCTCCACCAGGCTGCTGCCCCTGCTACCACACCTTTGGCACTGAAGCAAGGGGTTGACAGCAGTCTTGCTGACTGGGCTCTAAGGTGCCAAGAAGCTCTGGGTTCATCTTGTACATTTCTGACACAGGCCTGAGAAGCAGCCATTTCTCCATGACCCTGGCTTGCAGTAGCTGGGGGAAGCAGTAGCTAAAGACAGCAGTCTGCAAACAGGGGCAGCCATGTCTACTTGGCTGATCATGAGGTCACACTGACACTGTCAATTCAGATTCAGATGTACACAGCTTTGATCTTCTGCTTTCTGTGTCTGTACTCCTGAACAATTCTGCCCCTCACAATACGATTGTCACTCACTGGCTTTACCACACATTTTTATCTTATACACAGGCCTGGCCTCAGTGTAATGAACAGCTGTCCTGTCAGTTGGCTGAGTATGAAAGCCACTGGGTATTCTGCAGATGATTTTTCCATGGTCACTGCTTAATTTCCTTTCTTATTAAAAAAAAGTTTAGGTTTGCTATTGTGTGGACATGTGTGTGAGCCTGTGTGTGTGTCCATCCACGTGTGTGTGAATGCACAGCGTGAGGCACATGTGCTAGTCAGAAGACAACTTGCAGGCCCTGTTATGTGGATCCCAGAGATGGAACTGTGGTCATCAGGCTTGGCAGCAAGCGTCTTTATGTGCTGAGCAAGCTCGGTGTTCCTCCAGCTAGTGACTGTGGTCAGGGCTCCTGCCCTAGCCACACACAGCACTGTCCCCTGGACAGGTTGCATTTGGAGTCGAGAGATCAAGTTAAATACATCTAGTGCTCACCAGTGGGCTTAAGTCCGACAGCTCTGTGGTTTTGAGCTTCAAACTCCATTTCTAGCAGATGTGTCAGAAAGAGCCCAAAGTCTGCTTTCTTCCAAGTTGACAAGTTTGTCTTTAGCCTTTAGACTTGGAAGTCAATTCAGCTGGATATAAAAATCGTTGGCTGGCATTTTCTTTACATCTTGGAATACCTTTTCCTCTGGCATAAAGAGCTGGTGTTGAAGCCTGAAGATACAGTCATTCTTTTGCACAGAAGTAACTTTATCTATCTTGCCTGGATACCCAAAGGCCCCTTCTGATTCTAAAATCCAGTAACTTTATTACAAGTGTCTCGCTGAGCAGGGGCCATGCAAGCCACTCTCAGGTCCAACACAGCACTGTAACACGCTGCTAAACTATTCTGCAGGCTGTGCTTTTTGCAGAGCACACAGCACAGCACAGGTGCAGTCATCACAAACTCAGAGAGGGGCACCCGAGTATCTACACAAACTGCTTGCTCCCGCTGTGCGCTCCACAACAGGAACAGTTGCAGACAGGGTCACCATGCAGACTGGCAACTCCAAGCATTCTAAGAGGCACTGCCGTCCCTGCCATTACACTTGTGTCCCACCAAGGGCAATGCTGTTTCAACCTTGTTTTGAACACAACTACTAATACACACTCTCCTGGGCTACCCAATCTCAGTTTTTCTGATGATCCAACTAGTCCGAGAAAGCAGCCTTTCCTGTGGATTTTACATTCCTTGGGAGAGTGAATTCCAAGGTGTTTCCCATGATGGTCAATGGCCGAGCAGAGTCACTCCCCTTAAAAGTGCTGCCTGCCTCCCTTCTCCTGTCATGGCAGCCTTTGAAGAACACTGATGGCTTCTCGGGCTGGCCTGGCAGCAGGGTTACAGTGTCAACTGCACACTCTCTACAGTAGGCACTGAGTGGAGGGCTGGTTTGCTGGTCTCTAGCTGTGTATCCGGTTCCAGGCCGTACTCCCTACCCAACAGCCCTCTATTACTGGGCTCCTCTCCTGCATCCCTCTGTCCACGACTGTTTCCACAGAGCTCTGTTCAGATCACAAGCTCCCTCACAGGCTGTCCTACTAACTCTCAGTGCACACTTCCCAGGACACTCATTTAAACACTTTTGTCTTGGCTCTTGTAGATTAACGTTCCTGGAATTACCATAAGCCAACATCACCCAGACGGAAAAACAACTGAACACAATAAAGACCTTCTCACCCTCAGACTTTGGTTGCTTCTTTGTGTCTCCTAGAGCATCACTGCACTGGTTATTAATTTGTGGAAAACAAACACCTTTGTGATAAGTTTTTGCACATTTTTCAACACATTGCAACAGTCTGACCTAGGAAACGGATTCCCAAGAACTGAAGCCTAGAGAGCAGACACCGTAGAATGGCAAGTGGCTGTCCTCCAGCCGGGGAGCCCAGGAGACGGAGGGTAGCTGTGACCTGAGGGAACCCCTCCATCAACAGCCGACTGGGACAGACTCTGAGAAAAGTAGAGAAGGGCCTGCCTCTCACAGCCCCAATTTTGTCAAACGACCCCTCTCTATCTTCTCATGTAGTTAGGGTAAAACAGACCAAAGGAGGTCACAAAAACCACACGGTTGGGGCCGGACAGACGGCTCAGCAGTTAAGAGCACCGGCTGCTCTTCCAGAGGACCTGGGTTCAATTCCTAGCATCCACACGGCAGCTCACAACTGTCTGTAACTCCTGGTCCAGGGGATCTGACACACATACATGCAGGCAAAATGCCAATCAATGCACAACCAAACCAACCAACCATGCAGTCGAGGCCAAGAGCTCAGGGGCAGACTGATCACTGGTCACGTGGCCCTGGCTTTGACATTCAACAGTCCAAAAGCAGAACCACAGGGCTGGAGTCAGAAAAGGCCCATGTAAAAGCAGGACCACA
>JADRCH010000259.1:459323-478840 GCA_019843965.1 Rhynchomys soricoides
GTCAGAAAAGGCCCATGTAAAAGCAGGACCACAGGGCTGGAGTCAGATAAGGCCCATGTAAAAGCAGGACCACAGGGCTGGAGTCAGAAAAGGCCCATGTAAAAGCAGGCAGTAGGAAGGACGGGAAAGAGCGCAGATAAGAAAAAAGTTCACCTCCAACAAAGTAAAGCCAACAAAGCGCACCACACACAAGGCCACACAACACTGTCAATGCACACTCCAGTGTACACAAAACCCTACACTCAGACAGGTTAGGGGGGCGGGGGAGGCTCCCAGGCACTGAATGGTGGCCCTTCTCCTCTTCCCACAAAGCCCCATGAAAACTGTCCCCCGGTCTGGACATTTTATCTTTATCTTGAACTTTTACAACAAAAGGTCTCTCCCACAGGAGGTTAGGCTGCAAGGCAAGTCACTGGTGCACTGGAAATTATTTCCAGCAGAAAATATAAAATGTACTCATTCAAAACAACAGTAAGAGATAAGGGATCATTTTTATTTTAAGTGATGTGTCCACAGTTGCCCGAGAAGGTCAAAAGTGGGTTCAGATTCTGTGGCACTGGTGTTATAGGTGGCTGGGAGCCAACGTGGGTGCTGGGAACTGAAGTCAGGTCCTCTGTCCAAGCAGAACAGTTCATACTGAGCTGTCTATCTCTCTAGCCCATAGGGGCTCTTAACGGGAAGTGTGTCTGTGGAGAACACAGGCTCGCCCTCCCCTGCCCCTTAAACCAAGCCCCCATCACTAAGTGCATGTAGGGAGTTACTATTTAGAAACCTACAAGAGGTCTGTGCATGCTCAATAAAACCACAGGTGAGCATATACGGAGGGCCGAGGTCGACTGAAGGTGTCATTCCTCAGGAGTCATACACACTAGCTTTAGAGACAATCTCTCCCCGGAGTTTGGTGCTCTCTGTGTGGCTAAGCTGGTGGCCATCGAGGCTAGCACTAGGATGACCATCGAATGACACGGGCTCGGATTTGGGTCCTCACTGACCATCTACCCTGTTCTTGAAAATTTTAAAAGACTTTATTGAGACCAGGTCTCACTCTGTATCCAAGGGTGTTCTGAAACTCACTAGGCAGCTTTCAAAGCTGCTGCTCCTGCCCCAACCTCCTGAGCACTGGGATTTCAGGGGAGAGCCCCGTGCATGGCTTTCTGAGTATCTCTGAGGCAAGGCTGGTTGAGTCTATGCATGAGGAACTCATGGCTGCAGGGACTGACAGTGAGTCAGTTGTCCACACCAAGAGCACGCATACATCAGGCTTTTCAAGAGGTAACTATGGTGTAACGTAAAGTGTCTGGAAACAACACGGATCTCCCACACACATCACAGCAACTCCCTCTGCAGTTATTATGGTGGTCACCCCAGGAAAGCCGTGGCTTACCTTCCTTCCATGTTTAGGATACACACCAGCTCATCCTCAAAAAAGATCTCTGGGCCCTCAAGGTTCTCAATGTCACTGAAGCCGTTACAAGGAACCTATGGGGAAGACACACACAGGAGGCCTCAGTCACGAGTTAGCATGGCTGACCCCGGCAGACGTACAGCTGAGTCCCAAGTGAGGGAGGCCACACATGGAGATAGTGACAGCGGCTCTTACACACTGCCTTCTAGGGCCTCCAGGGCAGAAAGCAATATGGCAGCCACGGCACATTCAGACCCTGGCACCCGTGGCTCCAGCCTCACATTCACACAGTCCGAGTTTCTGAGCCTGCTGCTGCTGAGTCCTCGTGTGTGGACACAGGCTGAGGGCTCCAAGACTCCAATCTCCCAAGGTGTCTGCTACACACCTAGGAAGGGCCAGAGGCATAAGCCCAAGGCAGAGGAGCTTCCAAGGCTCCTGTATGTGTATTCTGCTCTGCATGTTGAGGCGACAGTACACGTATGCAGAAGCAGTGGTGCATGCATGTTGGGATGGAAGCGTACACATGCTGAGGTAATGGTGCAGTGGCTGTCAGGTGGAGATACATGTGTGTTAAGTTGGTGGTTTATGTGTTGAGAGGTGGTGGCACATTAAGACTCTCGGGTTAAAGTCCTGGGATTTTCCCAGTTTTCCTTTTGAAAGCAGCCAGTGTTTCAGGTTGACTTGTGTGCACGTGGAGAAAACAAGAAAACCAGTGTGCTGAGCCAAATTGATCACCCATCTATGAATCCACCCCTAAATATGCCCCTGCTGCGTTCAAAGTCCACCACACAGTCTAATTAAGTAAGCAGAGGAGGGGAAAGTTCACCTATCCATCAATATTAGATAAAAGCACACACAAATACAGGTGGATCACAAGGAGAGCCTGTGAACCAGCAGCCTGTGACTAACTGGAGCCTACATGCCCTGCACCAAAACACCTGTGTGCGCACACATTTAAGCCAGTACTGAGCACTTGTGATTACAGACTGGCTGGGGCACTGTTCCAGACTGAACCAAACCTTGGTTCATTCTGCCATTAATAAGCATTTCTATAAACAAATTGGGGAATGCCTACTTGTAGTTCCCATAGGGGACTGAGTTAAAAATGTGTTCAAAGTTCAGATCTGCCCTTTCAAAACTTGAAACACCTTGAAAACACTGTTCATAAACCCCACTAACAACACAGTGGGAAACCAGAAGTAACCTTCAGAAAATAACCTTCATCAATGAAACAAGTAACGTCAGCTACACTGAAAGAATAAAACAAGTAACGACTGGCTGACCACGATGATCTGCAGGGACTGGAAACACAATAGGGGACAATTTCCTAGCCCCGAAAAAAGTAGTGAATTGAACGGAATGGACACTGATTTCCATGGGACATCCTGGACAAGGGAGAAACAAGGACTAACTCCAAACCAGAAAAGAAACACGCATCCCAGCCATTACAGAAAAGCGATACACAACTTGAGCCAGGCCTGAGAGTGCCTACTTAGAATCACAGCCCTCAGGAGGCTGGACCAGGAGTTCAAGGCCAGCCTAGGATACACAGAGAAACTCCTCTCACAGAACAAAGAGTCACAGTGATAAGAAAAACGCTGAACTGCCAGGAGCAATGAATGCCATTACGTTTTCTTCATGGGAAGAATAGAACTGACCTATGGGCAGCTTTTAACCTTGGTTCCTGAACAAATAACACAGTTCACTGCGGAGCATTTACTTCTGCAGCCTTCCCTGGAAAAACAAGCGCAAGAGCTTGACAGTATTCAAACACC
Organism: Rhynchomys soricoides; assembly: GCA_019843965.1. Taxonomy (NCBI): domain Eukaryota; kingdom Metazoa; phylum Chordata; class Mammalia; order Rodentia; family Muridae; genus Rhynchomys; species Rhynchomys soricoides. Next base: position 462,504 of record JADRCH010000259.1, read on the forward strand.
GATGACTCTCAAATCACGAAAATCACGCAGCGGGCTGCACAAAGCGTGTAACAGTCTTGAAGAGAAATACAGCTTATCAGGACCTAGTGGACACCGCCCTCTGTCCCTCCGGGCTCCTCCACATCCCACTCCCTCTGGCTTTGAAAAAGTAGGGCTAGCAGAGACAAATGGCTCCGTGGTGTTGGCCAGGAGGGGAGAGGACACAATGACTCTTTTAACCATGTAAGCAAGGGATCCTGTGAGCATTGAAAAGTGAAATAGGAACAAGAGCAGAGAAGCTAAGGCAGGCACACACGAGCGAGCTTGCTTGCTTGCTTGCTTGTGCGCGCACACACACACACACACACACACACACACACACACAGCATGACCAAGCCTGAGCCACATAGCAGATGCTTACGTGCTCTGAAAAGAACCGTTTGGAGAAGGAGGCTACAATCTTCCGGGCCTCTAATCCAGCTTTCTGCCGAACTTTATATTCCTCTAACCAATTGACGTAGTCCGTGGGACTGTAGTGCTTCATCAGGGAGGGCCACCTATAAGGGGAGAGAACACCCTTCTCAGCTCCGTAGAGATTGCAAAAACCACGGAGGAGTCTGCAGGCAAGGGGAGGGGGGGACCTGGCAGAGGCTCTAGTTGCAATATCCCTAGCATATGCATGCATTCTCTCATTACTCAGATGCAGTGACCTTGGCATGGCGACAGGAAGGCAGTGTTTCTGCCACCAACTCCCCCCCCCCATCTCTGTGGTGGCCACAATCACAGCGATGCTAACGGTTCGCACTGATGGCGCGCCTCCTCAGCACCAGGCCCTGCAACCCGAACCGCATCTCGTTTGCTTCCCCACTCAGCAAAAAAAATAAAAGGGTGGGGGGGTCCGACCACGGAACAGGAGACCCAGGCTGTGGAGATGGGAGGCGGATGGACATCACCCCCTCCACCCCCAAGGTCACGAGCTGGAATGGCAGGTCCGATGCCGGCATCGGGAACGAGCCGGGAATGCACGCAACGCTGCGTGCACGTAAACATCCTGCACCGAGCGGGCCACAAAAGATGCACGTCCTCCCACAGCCGGGAGGCGCGTGAGGCCGCAGCCCCCGGGGCCGAGCGGGAGGGAGGCCTGGCCGCGGGCGGCTGACACGACCCCATCGGAGCTCCGGAGGCCCCGGCCCAGGCCTTTGTCTGCGGCCGCGGGAAGCGGGCCTGGAGCGGGCGGCGCGCGGGCGGCAGGGTGGCGGGGTGGGGCCCACGCGAGCCCCCGGCCGAGGGGCTGCGGGAACGGAGCGGACGGCTCACCTCACCCGGAACTGCTCCTTCCACACCTGCCCGCTGCTCTGGCACACCTCGCGCAGGCGACGGCAGGTGCTGGACACGCGACCGATGTCGAGCGCCGTGAGCGAGCCGCTGCACAGGATGTACTCCAGCACCTCGCCCGGCAGCTGCACCAGGCAGCTGGGGCCCGTCGCCTCGGCCGCGGCCTCCTCGGCTAACGCCGGCACCACTTCCATAGCGCTGTCCCCCGCTACCGCCGCCATCTTGTCCGCGTACCTGAGGAGCCGCTGCGCGGGTGCGCGCGCGCGATAGGAGTCTAAGAGGCCACGCCACGCCCTCTGGGGCGTGGCCTGGGGGCGTCCCGCCCACCAGGGTCCCGCCCACCCGGCCTGGAGGACTAGGAAGAGCCAGAGGCGAGCGAGCGCAGCCCTGAGATGGTCATTTAGGGTCCTGACTATCCCAGTGGCATTTTAAAAATTAAAGCTAGGTGCTCGTTTCGACAGCACAAATACTAAAATTGGAACGATCAGAAATTAGCAGGGCTGTCGAGCCTAGGATGACACGCAGATTCTGGGAGGCGGTGGCGCAGGCCTTTAATCCCAGCATTTGGGAGGTGGAGACAGGCAGATCTCAGAGTTCGAGGCTAGCCTCGGCTACAGAGCGAGTTCCAGGACAGCCAGGGATACACAGAGAAACCCTGTCTTCGAAAAAAAAAAAAAATTAAAGTGGGAGTGAGGAGATGTCTGATCACGGCAGTCTGGTGAGCGGAGTTCCAATCTCAAGCAAGCTGCCCTTTGGCCTCCACCTTCTGGATGTGACATGAGGCTACATACCCAGTAACTAAAACTTAAAGCTGACTGTGGTGGGTTACTTTGTAACGCCGGCTGTCAGAAGGCTGAGGCACGCAGATCAAAAGTTGGGCTATATATCTATATTAAGATCCGATCTCAAAAGCAATTTGAGACAGAGTCTGATGTAGTCCACACTGGTCTTGAATTACCTATTGGAGCAGGACCTTGAATTTCTGGTCCCCCTGCCTCTACACCCACCCCCACCCCCACCCCCCGCCAAGAGCTTGTATTACAGACATACACGACCAAGATGTACTTCCGAAGTGGTGGTGTGGAACCCAGAGCTTTGTGCAGGTTAGGCATGCACGTTACCTCTCTAGTCCTCAAATTAAGCTGTTGAAAATGGTTATCTCCTCTCTTAGGCCAAGCACTTCCTGGAAGTGATTTGGCCTTCTCCAAGGGTAGCTCTCCAGTGGGTGCAAGGCCAAACATACCGTTTTTGGGGGGACCCCTATTTCTAGCGCTATGATGGAGGGAATAGTAACCCCTGATTCTGTGTCCTGACTTTAGGCAGATCAAAGGATGGTAGGGAACTCTCCTGTATGTGACTGGGCCCCTTCAAGCCACTGACCTTTTTGACTCTGCCTCCCAAATGCTGAGTGTGAAATTGGAGGTGTTCATGGTGTCTGTTTTTAATTGTCTTCCATTCAACAGCCCTTCATTATTTGGGGGCATATATGCCCTCACTGGCAATACAATAATTACCATATGCCCACCCATTCCATAGGTAAGAAAACCAAGGCTTATAAACCTGAGTCACTGGTTGAGTCATAGGGAACAAAAAATCTGGATTTGAACCCCGAAAGCAAGTGGTATCAAAGGTATGAATGGGTATTTTCAGTGCTTGCCTCTGCTTTCTTCCTCCCCCTCCTCCTCCTCCTCCTCCTCCTCTTCCTCCTCCTCTTCTTCTTCTTCAGATTTATTTATTTTATGTACATGAGTACACTGTAGCTGTCTTCAGACACACCAGAAGAGGGCATCGGATCCCATCACAGATGGTTGTGAGCCACCATGTGGTTGCTGGGAATTGAACTCAGGACCTCTGGAAGAGCAGCCAGTGCTCTTAACCACTGAACTATCTTTTCATCCCTTGCTTTATTTTCTTAATGCATGTGTGCATGCATGTGTGTGCATGCGTGTGTGCATGTGTATGCTCCCAGGTATGTGCATGTGTGCCTGTGTGTGCGTGCATGTGAGTGAAGACCAGAGGAGAACCTCAGGTCTCCTCTTTAGTAACACTTTTGTTTACATCTAATTTATTTTGTGCGCTCATGTGTGGGTGGTGTGTATACATGGACGTCAGAGGGCAGCTTGCAGGAGTCCATTCTCTGCTTCTGTCACACGGGTCCCAGGGGAGAAACTCAGGTCTCCGGCCTTGGCGTCAAGTACCTTTGCCTGCTCGGCAATCTCCATCCTCCCTCTAAGAAACACAAGCAAACAGAACCAAATTCAGTTCATTGTCAGATCCTGTGCTGTAGGAGTCTAGGGATGATGAAGTCAGAGTCCTTGAATCTCAAGAATGTGAATTTTGACTAAGGTTAGAAAGACCAGCTGGCATACAAAGGGCACAGTAAAGAACGCCCCTCAACTCAGACGTTCTGAATCAGAACATGGTGAAATGTCTCAGTGGATCCTGCCAAGCTATCTGTGGCTCTCTATTGACTTTAGAAATAAATCTGAAATCTCTGACATTGTTACAAAGGGACAGATGTCACCCACCCATGGCTTACATCATTCTCTCCTCCTCCAGTCCAAGTGAGTCCCAGATAGCTGCCGTCTCCCTCCTCCCACTGGACCCTCCTGGGTGCATCCCATTGCTCAGGATCCACATTCAGCCAAGCCTCCCATTTCTGTTTGCTGACCCTCTTCCTCCAGGGCTCGCCCTGGCTTCTGATTGCTGCCCCCTTTTCCCTGTGTTTTCAATGCTATAATCCTTTGCTTGACTTATAACCATTGTTCCGCACGGGTCTTCCCCTTTTGGTCTGAAGCCCCGTCAGAACCAGAAGAGTCTCTTCAGGACTCTAACTTCCTTGGCAGAGACCTTGCATGTAGCAGATTCTTCATAATTGCCACCCGTGGACTGTGTGACAGTTAGCTTTCACTGTCAAAGTAATCACAACCTAGATTCACTAGTGGGGAGAGTCTCTGTTAAGACTTGCTTACAGTAGGTTGGCCTGTGGTATGTCTTATATGGAGCAGGGTTTGGCTAATTTAGGTTAACTGGTATGAGAAAACCCAGCCCACTCTGGGCGGCACCATCCCTAGGCAGAGGGGTTTCCTAAACTATGCAAGAGTTGGGAAATCTAGCTGAGCATAAGCATGTAGGCATTCATTTCTCTCAGCTTTTGACAATAGATGTACTGTAACTGGCTGTCTCAGATTCTTACTGCACTGACTTCCCTGTGGTGGAGTATAATCTGGAATTGTCAGCTAAAGTAAACCCTTTCTCTCTTAACATTGCTTTTCATCACAACATTTTACCAAAGCTACAGAAATGAAACTAGTATAGACTATACAGGTCTAACCAGTTGTTGGGCTAGAAGAAACTACCTAGCCTTCTTAAGGCTCACTTTTTTCCCATCTGTAAAATGGGAAGAATGTCTACCTACCTCCTGGGGCAGTAGGGCTGTTGGGTAAGTAGATTCACATGGCTTGTGCAGTCCTGTATCTGACTGAGGGGTTGTGGCTGGGGGTGCCTGTATTTGAGATAGGACAGAGGACCTCACTTCAGGCCCCACCTTGGTGGAAGAGAAGCCAGCTGTCTAATTCATAGTGTACTTAGAGCTGGGAATACTCTGCTTCAGCCCAGACTCTCAAAGCCTGGCCTCCAAAGACCACATCTCTCTGTCCTCAGTTGCTGCCTGCTCCTGTCTGTGGTCCTAGACAGCTCCTCCTGCTTTGGTCCCAATCCTAAATGGTGATTAATCACCCCCATGACCCCCATCACCACCACCACCATGGGTGGTGCTCAGATCTGGAGAAACTGTTTCCAGCCATCCTTCCAGCAGCTGGGTAGCTGATCAATGATCTCATCAGGAAGGACAGTCTCTTCCTCGTGCAGCCTGCCACCTGATCACAGATGACCAAAGATTATCAAAGATGATGACTGGGGTGACAGGGAGAAAACAAATCTGGCAGTCAAAACACCCTTGACAGATGACAAAAGTGGTTTTGTTATGGAACGTGCATTAAAGATAGTGAGCCACCCATCAGAGAGTATGACAATGAGCGGACCAAGAGTGGCAAGTGGACAGACAGCTGTTAAGACTCCACTCTGTGTACAGGTAGCTCTATCCCCCCTACTGACAGACCGCAAGCTTGCTTTCCCTATTCCCATGGCTCCTTGGGTAGAAGGCCAGGCCTCCTCCTTGACACCTGTCCTTTTCCTCCGTCGTCCTAAAGTGACCTAGTCTTCTGGGAACCCACCAAGCTGGCCATCTGCCCTTCACCTCAAGAAAAATGGAAACTTTTCACATCTCTATCGCACAGGAGGTTACAGTTAGTAACAAAGAGCCCAGCTCAACTCCCCCTGGTAACAGGGAGGCAGGACACTGTCTTCTTCAGTATTTACGTTTTCAAAGAGATGTTTCCCAGGCCTGGAAGAAAAACATTCCTGGCTAATGATGCTGGCCAGAAACTTGTTTAGGCCTTGAAGAGAAGGTAGACAGGATGCCCCCTAACCACAAGTAAAACGGAAATTCTGCTGCTGGTGCTACTACCTTGAGGGTGAACCCTGAGGGAGCCATGACCCCAGAAAACAGACACAGAGGGCAAATTCCGCATGACCCCCCTTGCAGGAAACTTTCAAGAAAGAAGAATCCAACAGAATGTAGGTTCAAGGATATTAAGGTCAAGGGGAAAGAGGAAAGTAGGGGTTACTTTTTTATTTTGGGGGGTAGACCAGGCTGGCCTTGAACTCAGAGATCCACCAGCCTCTGCCTCCTGAGTGCTGGGATTGAAGGCGTGTGCTACCATGCCCAGCTATTTTTTTTTTGAAAGATTCAAATTATATTAATTTTTATATATGGATGTTTTGACCGTCTGCCGTGTAAGTCTGTGTACCACGCGTGTGTTTAGAGCTCCTGGAACTGGAGTCAGAGGTGGTTGTAGGCGCTAAGGTAGGTGAGGGGAATTGAACTCAGGACCTCTGGAAGAGCAGCCAGTGCTCTTAACCGCTGAGCCATCTCTCCTGACCCATGGGTTACCTCTTAATGAGGGCTGACTTTCTGACTGCGGTGATGAAAACTCTGGGTGGTGGATTTTTTCGATGCCCCTGGACTGTAGTGGTGGTGGCTAAGGTACATTGACTCATTTGCTTACTTTCCCATGATTAAAAGAAAAAAATGAAGCACACATAACAGCTTTACATTCCAAAGGGACAGAGACTGTATATATGCAGACCCATTTCATAAGAAAATGCTCTAAGAAGCAAGGCTATTGTAGGGTGCTTGTTTAGTGTATGAGAAGTCCTGGGTTTCATCCCAACCCTGGGAAAAAAGAAATGAGAAACGATGTCTTGTCTGTCTGTCAGTCCATCTGTCTGTCTCTCTCTCACACACATACATGGTGGCATACATCTTTAATCCCAGCACTAGGGAGGCCAGAGACAGGAAGATCTCTGTCAGTTTGAGGCCAACGTGGTCTCCATATTGTCCTCCAGCACAGTCAGGACTACATAGAAAGTCCCTGTCTCAACCAATCAACTAATTAATTAATCATCAATCAGCCAATCAATAAATGCCACATACTTGTGCTCTAGCTAACCTGCCCGTGACTGTTTCCTGAGCTTTAGCCATCCCTGTGGAAGAGGGGATGTTTTTAAAAAGGACACTTGTGGAATTTCCTCCACTCTTACACCTTGGAAACAACAGGGACTCAGTTAATTTAAATGACCCCCTCTTCCAGGGGAAGGCAAAAGCTGGAGCACTGGATCCAGTCATAGAAGGAACTGAATCCCTCCCAGAAAGGGATTTCACACAGTTCTGCCAGCTTAACAGACCCATTGTGGGGACAGGCTGGATCACATCTTGACCCAGACTGCTCAGATATAAATATCTCTTGCCTATATGTGGGCAGCTCACAGCAGCCTATAACTGCAACTCCAGGGTATCTGTTGCCCTCTGCCCTCATGCACACAGACCCTGACACAGACATACGCTTAGAGACTAAAGTTGAATCAACCTTAAACATGGCAGTTCACCAGCATTGCCTTAGGGGTCATTGGCTCATCTTGCACACAATCTCTACAATCCAGGTAGAGGGAGACTTGGGGCTCAGCACACTTCCTTCAACCGAGCTTCTCATTTCAAGCTAAATGCAGTAGGCCCTTGGTGGGCTTTACACTGTGGATTCAACCAACCAGCAAAACAAGTGGGGGTCAAAAACATTTGAAGAAGTCAGATGTGGTGGCACATGCCTGTAATCCCAGAAACTCATGGGGCCTGAGGCAGGGGGCCTGAGACATTGAGGTCAGCTTGGTTCCATAGCTAGAACTTGTTTAAAAACAGTAAGACCAGCTGGGTAGTGGTGGCGCACACCTTTAATCCCAGCACTTGGGAGGCAGAGGCAGGTGGATTTCTGAGTTCGAGACCAGCCTGGTCTACAGAGTGAGTTCCAGGACAGCCAGGGCTACACAGAGAAACCTTGTCTCGAAAAACCAAAATAAATAAATAAATAAATAAATAAATAAATAAAAATAAAATTAAAAAAAAAAAACAAAACCAGTAAGACCAACAACAATGGGTTTGGAATGTGGTCTGGTGGGTAGAGCCCTTGCCTAGCGTGCATCATCAGTGGGTTTCAACCTATGGATTATGACCATTGGAAAACACATATTTCCAATGGTTTTAGAAACCCCTAACCATAAATTTACCTTCACTGCTACTGAGCAAGCAGTGGGTGTCTTAGTTCCTAAGACCATCGGAAATACGTATTTGCTCATGGTCGTGACCCACAGGTTCAGAACCACTGCCCTAGGTTCTACCCTCAGCAATGAGTAAACTGTTGTCATGCTGTTTGCCTGTCACTTTAGCACTTGGGAGGTGGAGGCAGGAGGATCAGGAGTTGAAGGCTACATAGTGAAGTTCGAAGCTAGCCTAAGCCACGCGAGACCCTGTCTGAAAAACAACAGAGGATCTTTTGGGGGTTGGTTTTGGTTTTCTAAGACAGGTTTCTCTGTGTAGCCCTGGCTGTCCTAGAACTCACTCTGTAGAGCAGGCTGGCCTCGAACTCAGAGATTAACAAATTGTACCCGTATTGCACATGTAGAGAGTTTTGTTATTGTCCCCAAGCACCCAGTTAATAACTACATATAATACTTAGATACACAGAAACTGTGAACAGATTACACACAAATACAATGCCACGTTATAGAAGGGGCCTGGACCCGGACCAGGCCTGCTTGGCTACCACACTCGGACAGTAACTGAAGTAAAGAGGTCTGCAGAGAGAATACTGTATTTGCAAAGTAAATAAGCATCCAGATATGGGGCCCCAAGCCTCACCGAGAACCAGACGTTGCTTTTTATGACAGAAGTAGGGAAGAGATAGCCCAGTGGTTAGGAGAGCCCACAATGCTGTCAGAGTACCCGAGTTCGATTCTTAGCACTCACGGCAGACTGTCAGAGCTGCCTGTCACCTCAGATTCGGGGGATTCAATACACTCCCTTTTCTGGTCGTCAGGGAGTCCTGTAAACATAAAGTATACACACACACATATAGCTGCAGATCCACAGAAGTTAAAAAAAAAAAATTAAAAAAAGAGGTGGATTTAATGGATGACGGGAGTGGGGTCTGCTCGGTGGTAATTAATATCCATGGTTGTCCAAGGAATTTGCATTTTAAAGGTTGTAGAATTATCGTGGTTTGGGGGTGGTTATTTTGGCCTCTCCATAGCTAAATGTCACTTTGTCACTCACTTGCATAGGCCAAGGTGAAGAATTAATGACATACTTTATTTAAAATACCTTGTACAGGGCAGGTTTTGAGGGTGTGAGACACCTCTCTCAGTGGTTAAGAGCATGTACTGCCCTTAGCTAAGCCCCCACGTTTACCATTGCCTGTATTTCTTGCTCCAGGGAATCTGGCGCCATCTGCTGGCCACCTCATGTACCTGCACTCACATGCTCATCCCCACCCCACCCCACCCCACCCCACCACCTCTCACACTTAAAATGAATCTTACACGTTGGACAATATTATTCTTGTATAGGAGTCACTGGGATCACCTAGATCTTCTCCTACTCCCTCTCTCATCCCCTCCCACTTTTCCTGACCCCTTCTTACTAAGCAGTCCTTCCCCAAGCTGACACTAATGTGCTTGGTCATATTTCCTTTCCTCTGCCAAGCCCCATGTAGTCACAGCCACCATGTTCTCATGATTACAACGGCCACGTCACACTCAGAAGGCAGTATCCCACGGTATTCCTCCCAACCCTTGATTCCCAGCTGCATCTGTGGCCTGCTCCGTGGGAGGGAATACATTTCCGACACCACAGAACCAGTCTAAAGCTCCCTGTATCTGGGGAGGCGCTAGGAGGGAGAAATCAACCGCCAATGTTTGGCCAAATGGACATAAAACTGCCTTCTAAATATTTATGTTTCTGACATAGGCTAGTATAGCTTCTGGCCTTGGTCCAAAGAGCCTCTTTTGGCAGGGCAGGACAGGCAGTCCTAGTGGGGGACTCATAACTGGCCCAAATGGGGAGAATACATGATTTCTGAGAGCTTGCCCCAAACAGGAGTCAGCAGTTTTGAAACCAGTAGCCTTCCCGTCTTTGAAAAGTCAATTAAACAACTGTTATCTGAGCAGTTTTTGTGAGAAGAGCCAGTGGGGAAGACTAAGGATATGCTGCTTAGCTGCGTGACCTCTGATCCCTGTGACTTTTAAAGCTAACTAAAAGCAAGCGACTTCACAGAACACAGAGCTTGCGGGCATATCCGGGTGTTTCCTCTGTCTCATGAGAAACCAGAGATCTGGGGTGTCTCAGAGAGCCTCTCCTGCCACCCCTTCCTCCATACTGACAGTCACATTTTCTGTCAAAAATGTGTGACAGCAAACACATTTTCTTTTCCTTTTTTTTTCTTCTTTTTCTTTTGGCTGAGTCCAGCTCCTTTCCTGCCTGGGCCCTTTGACAACAATTCCATTTCCTTGCAGTGCCTGCTCAGAGTGCAAGAACACACATCCCATGATCTCAGACCTGATGAGCCCTTCTACCCACAGGCCTCTGCGTTTCCCCTGCTTCATGCACCTAAGTGGCCCAGTAATGTTATGTTATGTTGGTTGATAAGCTATTGTGTGCAGCATGAGCTCACCGAGAAGCTGGCTCCGGAAGTCAGGTCGGATCCTCTGCTTCAAACGTGTCTCTGTCCAGTGTCCTGTGAGGCCCCCTAGGGATGGGCTCACCCTCCCTAACTCTGTGACCCAGAGGGGACAGAACAGCAATCCAGGCCAAGAGCAAGAGGGCTGTGTCCTTGAGGCAAAGCGTTTCACACTGAGGTTACCATCGATTAGCTCATGCTAGAAAAATGTCTGTGGTGGTGAAAGAAGCTGGAAGCTCAGCTAGGGAAGCAAAGCTCCGACAGGAGCTCCAGCTGGCAGCCTCAGTTTCCCCAGTTAATGTCGGCTGGATGTTTTGAGTGCCTCAACTGATGGTGTTTTGCTCACACCCTTGTCTTATTCTTTTATTGTGGCTTGCTGTCTAATCAATGTACTCATTCAAAACCTAAATCATTGCCCTTATACATACAGTAATCAACTAACCAATTAATCAATCAACCAACCAATCAATCAACCAATCAATCGATCTTTGCTGGAGAGATGGCTCAGCAGTTACGAGCATTGGCTGCTTTTCCAGACAACCTGGTTCAATTTCCAGCACCCATACATAGGCTCACAACTGTCTATAGCTGTAGTCCTAAGGGCTCCAATGCCTTCAGGTGTTGCAGATTTACATGCAGACAAAAGGCCTGCATACATAAAGTAAATAAAAACCCAAGTCCTGGTTAGAGGGATGGCTCAGCGGTTAAGAGCGCTGACTGCTCTTCCAGAGGTCCGGAGTTCAATTCCCAGCAACCACATGGTGGTTCACAACCATCTGGAATGAGATCTGATGCCCTCTTCTGGTGTGTCTGAAGACAGCGACAGTGGACTTATATATATACATAAAATAAGTAAATCTTTAAAAACCCAAGTCATGGCTGCCATAGATCATTCTCTGGACCAGACAGAACAATGGACTGTGACTGCTGACATTTCCCTCTATCACGGGCAGACCCTGGGATTTGAAGGGCTGGGGCATACCCTGTTTGGCAGTCTTAGCTAAGAAAGGGAATACTTACATAGGAGGTATTGGTGCTTCCCAAGGAGGAGAAATTCACATTACAGTCCTTATTAGCTACATGCTGCAGATATCCTTTCTCAGGAGATGGTCAAGTCTAGGAAAGCAGGGTTACCATCCAGCTAGGCTCAGATATCCACTGAAGCCAGGTGTGGGTATCCCTGTGATCCCAGGAGTTTGGAGGCTGAGATAGGAGGTTTGCAACTTTAAGGCCAGCCTGGGCTAGCTAGTGTTATTCTATTTTTCAAAAGTCAAGGGTTGAGGGGGCTGAGGAGATAGCTCAGTAGATAAACTGCTTGCAAGCGTTAGGACCCCAATTCATTTCCAGAATCCATGTTAGAAATGAAAAGAGAGCCTGGAGAGACAGCTCAGCAGTTAAGAGCACATACTGCTCTTCCAGAGGACCAGAGTTCAGTTCCCAGAACCCACACTAGGCAGCTAGAGGCTGCCTGTGATTCCAGCCCCATGAAATATGACAACTTCTTCTGGAGTTCGCAAGCATGTGGCATAGACATACACGTGAGTAAAAATTAAAAAAAATGCATTTTTTTTTGTAATTAAAAAAAAAAAAAAAGAATGAAAGAAAAATCAGATGTTGATGGTGTTGAGGGCTTATAGTTCCAGTGCCAGGGAGGTGGAGGCAGGCAGGGGCTGATCCCTGGGGCTTTCAGGCCAGCCAGCCAGAAGGAATCGGTGTGCTCCAGGTTAGTAAGAAACCATGTGTCAAAAATAAGGTGTGTAGTCCCTGAGGAATGAGAGCTGTGTGTGTACGTGTGTGTGTGCACGTACACACACACACGTACACACACACAATCTGCACAAATACCACCACAACCAACAAACAGCAAAACAGTGTTAGAATGCGCTTGCTCAGTGTGCACAAGACGGTTTGCTTCATAAAAAAATCAACTGAGGGGCTAGAGAGGTGGCTCAGAGGTTGAGAACATCGACCTCTCTGTCAAAGGACCTAAGTTTGGTTCTCAGTACTCATGTCAGATGGGTCACAACCACCTGGAACTCCAGCATTGGGGATCTGATGCCCTCTTCTGGCCTCTGGGGGCATTACACTCACTTTGAGCATACACAGTTGCTAAATTCCCTTCCCTAGGGAAGACATAAACATCATGTATTCCTTCTCCTGAGGTCCTAATGGCAAACTGAGGCATGATTCCACCAGACGGGGAGCCGGTGGGTTTATGAGCTTTTCTTATGAAGTGAGACATGTGAGTGGGCTTCAAGCAGCCACACTGGAGGGTGGATGATGGCCCTTGTAGATGGAACCCCTTTCCAGGTCTCCCTTCCTTGTATATTCTAGCTCCCTGCTTGGGCCACCTGCAATTAGGGTGAATTGAATACACGTGGTTGAGAGAAGCGGCTACAAGAGCCAGTCCCAGACCTCCCTGCCCCCCTCCTCATATAAAAGGAGATCAGTGGACAAGGCAGCTTGGTGATAAGGTTCAGCTAAACTCCTAAGGATGGTTGCTGTTTGGCTCCCAGGATAGTCCTGTACAAGACACACGTATACTTAAAATTAAAACCACTATCTTTTAAAAAGTTGGTCAAATGTTCTGCTGGGGTAGTCGAGGGCCTCTCTGGATCTAGAGAGCTACATGGCTGGTCCAGCTAGCCTGGCTTTCCCTTCCTGGCTTGTTGGACCGTCTTACCTTTCTCAAGTGTCCCTGAAGTCACCTTATGGCTGGCATCTTCCTGCCATCCTATTTAACCTCCCTGCAGGTCTTCTTCATTGGTTTTGCCCTCCTTCCCCTGGAAGATGAGACTTGCTGGCCAGTATCTCCTCACTAGATTCTGACTAAGAGGATCAGAATCCCACAAGTGTGGGTCACAAGAGTGACCGGTTGGACTATGTTACTGGATCTGAGAATTAGAGTCTTGGAGGATCGGGGTTGGGCTGTGACTTTGGGACAATGGTCCCAAACAGGTCCCTAGGATCAGCCCTGGCAGCTGATGAACAGATCCCTCTTGTAATGGTGAAAGAGACTTCTCAGGTGTGAGCAAGGCCGGAAGCTTTAGACAGAGCTGCTGAGTGGCCCCAGGCAGTGTCATTACAGAGCCCTCCAGGAGGAGGGGGCGGGGAAGGTCGGTGTTGAGAAACGCTGGCTTGAGTGAAGCTGGCCGTGGGCCAAGGAATTTACAAAGCTTCCAGAAGCTAGAGAAGGCAAGGAAACACTTAAACAGCATCAGACTCACCCAATTTTTTCTCCTTCCCCATCTTCCCTCCCCTCTCCATTTTCCTTATGGTCTATCTATGGAACCCTTGGCCTTCCGCATGCTTGCCAAGCACCCTACTCTCCCACTGAGCTACATTGTTTAAGCTTTCTAATGAGGCTTTAGAGAATCACATCAACATACAGGTTTAATACAATGTATCAGGGCGCGGGGGTGGGGAGGTGGGGGGGGCACACCTTGAATCCCGGCCCCCAGGAGGCGGAGGCAAGTCGATCTTTGTGAGTCCAAGGCCAGCTTGGTCTACCTATCAAGTTCCAAGCCAACCAGGGCGGCTTGGAGAGAGAACTTACCTCAAAGAGAAACAAAAAAAGAAACAACAATCTCCCGCAAAGCGTTTATCAGCTCTGGAAGCCAGAAGTCCCTAGTAAGTCTTATGGGACTGAAAAAAATGGCTGCTGATAAGCCATGCTCCTTCTGGGATGGTGGGATAAGAGTCCCGTGACTTCCCCAGCTTGGGGAGGACTCCCACGGCCGTGCCTATCACGAGAATTTTCTCTCCGATAGTGGGGAACATCTGCCTCCTTTCCCAGGGTCCGAATGACAAACCAAACTTCAACTCCACAGGAGAACCTGTGTTTGGGGCTGACTTACAGGTCAACAGGTGAGGAGATACAGGCACATGGTTTGCACCTGGCATCCAGCGTAGACAACGAAGCCATAGTGGCTACATAGATGGACCCCCTTCTCTGTCTCCTTTATCTTTATTCTCTAGCCCCTTCTCACACGCAGGCTGCTTCCCAGCAGGGCAGAATTGCCTACCACTGGTTGGAGGGCTAGGTGGATACTCCGGTGAGGGTCTCATGACCTTCCCCATCCCCTCCTTGTAGGAGGGAAAGTCGTTCATAAGCCCAGCTGTGACCATCTTCCATGAGCAGGCCCACCTGAACTCCTAGAGATGGCGACAGCTTGGTTCGGAGTTAGTCCTACACCGCACTGGATTCAGAGCCTCCCCCTCCAAGCTTTGCTGCAATGATGTGGCCGCGGAGGAGGAGATTTAAGTGTGTTACTCGACATTTCAGTGGCGAGAGGTTAACTAATACTCAAAGGCAGAGAAGCCATGTTAATATGTGCACACAGAGGGTGTTGCCAAGAGGCTGGGACTGACAGGAAGGATGATGGGTACCGCCTCTAAAAAGTGAAGGGTTAATCCCAATCCTCCATTTGATGGGGTTTCAAGTCACCATGGAAACAGACCTCAGGACAGATCCGGGAAGGCTTAACTAGATTATGTTTATTGAGATGTAAAGACCCACCCTAAATGTGGGTAGTACCAGTTCTGTGGGCTGGGGTCCCTTTCTGAATAAAAACATGGCAGCATGCTGAGCACCACTTTCTGGTTCCGATGTCACCAGCTGCCTCCTGCTCCTGCCACCATGATGGACAGTGCTCCTCAACTACAAGCCGAGCCGACCTTTCCTTCCTTAGGTTGATTTTAAGTCACAGCGAGGTGTAAAGGAACTGATCTTTAACAGTAGAAAGGGGGCCCCAACAAAGATGGCGGAGGCCAAGGGGGTGTTCATGCGCATGCACAGGGGTGAGGGTGGAGGAGTGGGCGGGGGTGGGGGGAAAGCAGTGTTCGTGAAGCCCCGGGGGAGGATCAGCCCAGCAGAAAAGATTTTGGTGGAGCTGGGGAGGAAAAGGAAGGGTTCAAGGTGCTGGCACCCAAAGTGTGCACTGTGCGTGTTGAGCCGAGCGGTTGGCTCGCCTTCTCCGGTTTCCAGTGGCACCGGGTGCATTTGGCCGAAAGCACAGCCGATGTATGAAAGAGATCTTTCCAGAAGGAGAAACCTGGGGCAGTGTGTGCATTTTGAGGAACGTGATGCCATTGGGTTCAGAGGCACAAGAGGAGGCTTCTTCTCCTCCAGCGTTCTTGCCCCGGGATTTGCTGCTGAAATTGCTGAAGTGTCTCTTCAGAACTTTGTAAACCAGATTCAGTCACCACTGCAGCGCTTAATCAGCAATGGCTGATTCGGCTCTGAGGCTTTCTTCCCAGCTGATAGCCATTTTATCTGGTGATAATCCTGTGGGGGTGGAGAGGGAAAGGGGACGAGCATAACCCTGGGAACTCACCCTGGGAAGTCTTCAAATTTTGCACACAGCAAGTTAAGGAAGGGCTGAGACAGTGAGTCTCAAGTCACAGGCTGGATACTATTTTGTTTAACTTGATTATAAATATGCTCTGTGTGTGTGTGTGTGTGATACGCACACCTGTGTATGTGATTGTATGTGCCTGCGTGTTCCAAGACTAGAGAAGTATTATACAATATATAAAACATAACCTTATATAATTTCTTCGAGGCCACCAAGCCCCCATCCTCCTGTCTCTGCCCCTACTGCCCTGGCTTTACAGGGTGGCAACCCTGTTTTGTTTCATGACTGCTGGGATGTGAATTTAGGCCCGCAAGGTTGCATAGCAAATGCTCTTAACCATGGTGCCAGCCTCCACCCCTGTTCCTTGGCTTTCCTTTTGGTGACTTTGTAAAGGGTAAAAGTGTAAAGTGAAGGGGGAAAATCGTTCTCTGTCTGTCTCTCTGTCTTTCTCTCTCTCTCTGTTTGTCTGTTTCTCTGTCTGTATCTCTGTCTGTCTCTCTGTCTCTCTCTCTGTCTCTGTCTCTGTCTCTCTCTCTCT
>JADRCH010000259.1:478940-503453 GCA_019843965.1 Rhynchomys soricoides
TCTCTCTCTCTCTCTCTCTCTCTCTCTCTCTGTGTTTCAAGATAGCATTTCTCTGTGTAGCCCTGACTGTCCTGGACCAGGCTGGCCTCGAACTCAGATATCCACCTGCCTCTGCCTCCAGAGGGCTGGGATGAAAGGTTTGTGCTACCAACTCTCCCACTTATCTTCCTTTTTGAGACAGGGTCTCATGTATCTCAGTCTCTCTTTAAACTTTCAGGGTAGTAGAGGATGACCTTGAAAATCTGATCCTCCTGCCTCCACCACCCAAATGCCGAGATTACGGGTGTGTGCTATTACACTTGGATACAAGCATAGTTTTACTATGTGAATGGGTAAACAATGGGTTTACCATGTGTGTGTCTGTGATATGATATATGTTTGTGTGTGTGGGGGGAGGGAGTCAGAGGACAACTCTGTGCAGTCAGCTCTCTCCCACAGGTGAGTTCCAGGGATCAAACTCTGGTCATCAGCCTTGAGGCAAGCACCTCTACCCACCGAGTCATCCCACCACCCCGGGAAGCCCATACACTAAAGCAGTGGTTCTCAGCTCCCCCAATGCTGCAGCTCTTTAATAATTCCTCATGCTGTGGTGACCCCAGACTGAAAAATTATTTTCATTGCTACTTCATAGCTGTAATGTTGCTGGTGTTATGGATGTTAGTATAAAGATCTGTGTTTTTGCCGGGCAGTGGGGAGCACGCCTTTCATCCCAGCACTCGGGAGGCAGAGACAGGCGGGTTTCTGAGTTCGAGGCCAGCCTGGTCTACAGAGTGAGTTCCAGGACAGCCAGGGCTACACAGAGAAACCCTGTCTCGGAAAAACCAAAAAAAAAAAAAAAAAAATCTGTGTTTTCCAATGGTCTTAGATGACCCGTGAGAGAGTATTGTTCAACCCCTCCCCACACACACAAAGGGGTTGTGACCCACAGGTTGAGAACCGCTGCTCTAGACAGATCTCCAGTGACTTAAGATATTCTCACTATCCCCCCATCATATGCCTTTGCCACCCTTTTCTTCCTTGATTTGTGCTTGTGAAGGTTCTGTTTTGGTGTGAACTTAAAATGGTCACCTGGTTGCTAGGCAATAGGAGCTATACAGTTAGGAGCCATATCCTGTTCAGTTGTCCCTGGCCAACTCTCAGGCTGGACCTGACAAAACTCCAGCCTGAGTAGGTGTGAGGTGGGAAACTGGTTAAACATGCAGATGTGCAGGCTTGATCCAGAGCCAGTGCTCCTGGGAAGCTGGGGGAAATTTCAGGATTTGGCTCTAGATATGCCCCCCCCCCCCCGAGGCCACAGAAAAATCAGTGTTTAAGTATTAGATTGCTTCAGAAAGAGGCTGCCCACAACTGGAGGGAAATGAGCTAGGGGAATTGGAAGAGGCAGAATTCAGGCCTATTTATTTCCCTATCAGACCCACTCAATGCCATCCCATCCCTTCCCTTCCTGTCCCTTCCCTTCCTGTTCCACCCCTTCCCTTCCTGTTCCATCTCATCTCTTGCTGTCCCCTCTCTTCCTGTTCTCTTCCTTCTCTTCCTGTTCCATCCCTTCCCTTCCTGTTCCATCTCATCTCTTGCTGTCCCTTCTCTTCCTGTTCCACCCCTTCTCTTCCTGTTCCATCCCTTCCCTTCCTGTTCCATCTCATCTCTTGCTGTCCCCTCTCTTCCTGTTCTCTTCCTTCTCTTCCTGTTCTCTCCCTTCTCTTCCTGTTCTCTCCCTTCCCTTCCTGTTCCATCCCTTCCCTTCCTGTTCCATCCCTTCCCTTCCTGTTCCATCCCTTCTCTTCCTGTTCTACCCCTTCCCTTCCTGTTCTGCCCTTTTCCTTCCTGTTCTGCCCCACCCCAACCATGTATTGCGATACACGAGAACTCCTTTAATCCTATCATAATCCAACAACTCATAACCAACTTTATGATGAAGAAATAAAGTCACAGAGAAGTTGAGTGACTTGCCCAAAGTTACACAGTTAGGAAGTGGAGGAGCTGGGATTTGAACCAAGATCAGGTGTCTCGGCAAATAACCAACATGGTGGATTAGAATGCAGGTTCTGAGGCTGGACAGGCTGATTCTAACCCCAACTCTGCCATCTACTATGGCTGACATTGTATAAGCTGCTTGGTCTCCCTATGCCTCAGTTTCCCAAGCTTTGAATCAGAGATTCAAAAAAAGTGATATTCTGCATAGCAGGATGCATCCTGTCCTGAGGTGACGCATGACTGTAGGTACCCGCCAAAGCACCTTGTAAAGACTGGCTTTTTGTCACCATTAGCCATTGGGCTAAATGGCTAATACTTTCTGTAGCACAGCTAAGAACAGGGGATGAGTGGTCTTGCCTGACTCCTGCTCCTTATCTGACCTTCATCTTGCACTGGATCTTGAATGGGAGGTTCTGGGACAGGACTAAGAAGTTAGAAATACAGTGTGTGTGTGCATGAACACGCTACAGTGTACGTGCAAAGGTCAAAGGACAACTTTCAGGAGTCAGTTCTCTCCTTCCACCGTGTGGGGCTCAGGGATTGATCATCAGTTTAGCAAGGACTTTACCTATGGAACTATGTCACTTGGTGCCGTGGAGCAAGGAAATTGGTGTGACTGCCCTTGGGGATGTATGGAGAAGAGTGTATGAAGACATATCCATCCCCTTGCCCCATGTCACCTTTATAGTAACCACATCGTCATGGCACCTAAGTGCCTCTCCACTTGTAGGGGCTTTACATTAAAAAATATATGTATATGAATGTTTTGCCTGCATATATCTGTACACCACATGCATGCCTGGTGCCTGGTGAGGTCAGAAGAGAGCATTAAATGTTCTGGAATTGGAGTTATAGGTGACTATGAGCTGCCATGTGGGCGTTGGGAACTGAACTCAAGTCCTCTGCCAAAGTTCCTAGTGCTCTTAACCACTGGGTCATCTCTTCAGCCTTCTTATAGGGGCTTTTAAGATCTCTTTCTTGTGGATCTGGGCCTGAAACCATCCAGGTTTGAGCTCTGGGGTCTTCAGGGCCGATATGTGGGAGTAATGGCTGGGTGGGTGGTGGGGCTCCTTCAATGGCTGTGGCTGTGACTGGGAGGAGGGGTGTTCTGGAGGAGGGCGGCTATACAAGGGGACTGGAGACAGTCCCTCCCTCCATCCTGCCGGCATCCAGGAGTGTCCTCAGTGGCCATTTGGCTCAAGAGTACAGTGGCCCAAGAGGGACTGAAAGATAAAACCTAGTCTCCTGGTCCCAAATCAGAACCTGAGACTCTTCATCTTTCCAACAGTGCACCCGTATCTGCTTCCTCTAGTCTCATTGTGAGCTTCCTGGATACCCAGCCCATGACCGTGGTTGGGGGATGCGTGACATAAGACACCAGCCGGCAGAGAGTGAGTCCACTTTGTTTTTTTTAATAGTTTAACCATAATGCAAACAAGCATAAGTAGACTTTGTGCTGAATCCCATAAAATGAGATGAGGGTTATATAGAAGAGAAGCATGCGAGAACACAGCCTGGACAACCTCACGGAGGGTGTGGGGGCGGGCGGGGGCGGCGCTGGAGCACACGGGACACGTGGCGGAGATTAGCAGCATAGAGATGCCAGCGGTGGGTGGGGGCGTCCGAGTTTCTGACAGCTTATAGGTGGTGAGGTGGAACCCGGGCTCTGCCCATTCTCCCCAGCCTCCCTGTAACCCCCCCTCCCCCGCAGTGAACACCTCTGGGTGTAACCTGACCCTATGTCGGACTTGGGACTGACAGCAACTGCTGAGCCTGGAGTAGGTCGATCGTAAGGTCACAAGGACAACGCAACAGCAAAAGTGGGGAGACAGAGCTCAGGGCATAGAGGGGGGATGGGGACGGGGATAACCTCAGACCCAGCTCAAGAGAGGGTGCCTCAGAGCATCGATCTAAAAACACAAAAAACACATAGCTTGGGAGCTTTGTTCTACCGTCCTCCGCAAAGCTTTTGGATATCGGTTTGAAGCAGGTAAGAAAAGCAACCACTGAACTGAGGCAGGCTCTGCTGACCTCCTCCAGATCTGTAAAGCAGAAGGCCCACAGTGTCAGGTAGACAGTTTGATGGCCCCTGAGACCCAAAAGCAATGACTTCTTGGTCCAATGGCTAAAGGTCCTGCCTGCCTTCTCAGGGAGCACTCACTACTTTCTGGTGACCCTTTGTGGCTGTGACACATGGCAGGAGCTTGCTAGTGGTATCTAGTATGGAAGGTCACAGATGCTGTTCAATCAGCATCCTGCAATACCCAAGACAGCCCGGGCTATGAAGACTCATTCAGCTCTAAACAATGTGGTGCCAAGGTTAGTGGGCTCCTGACTAGAATCTTCTAGAGGTCAGTTCCCGTCCTGACTCATCTAGAAGACAGAGGCTATTAGTTCCTAAGGTCAACCTGGCTTCAGCCTTCCAGGGACACCTCATTAGAAACTGACTACCCTGGGTCAGAGATGCCCAGTTATCCAGAACCACTGAGATATGTCAGAACCAAACAAATCCATAAACACAGCTGAGACATACTCATCCAGGTATCACCCTTGCCTCTGATAGGTTGACTGTACTTTGCTGAAATTCTTGTGACAAGAAATGTTTCAGATTTCGGAATTATTTCTGATTTTGTAATATTTGCATATTCGCGACAGGATTATTTGGCAGATGGGAGCCACCTCTAATCATGAAATTCATTTGTGTATCACAGAGACACCTTACACAGACAGCCTGAAGCAATTTGCTTGCCATGCTGGGATGGGCCCCAGGACTCTGCATGCTAGGCGAGCTCTACCCTCGAGCTTCATGTCCAGTCTACACATTCTTTTAAACACTTTTGTAGGTGAACTAAGGTTTTGACTTGCGGTACCCTGTTGGTGCTCAAAGCGTTTTAGAGTTTGGAGCATTTTGGCACTGAGGATTAAGATGTCAGACTTGTAATAGAAAACAGATTCCCTGGGGTCCCTGGGTCCCCATACTTGAGACACAGCATGATCAGTTCCCCCTCTAGGTGAGGCCTGGCAGTGAATGAGAGAGAGAGCCAGCCTGGCCTGGATCCCCCAAGCTGAACCTTGTCCATGAAGGCCGTCTGCATTGGGTCCCTTGGCTGAACTTAACCCAGAAGCCCACAGCTTCCAGTAAAAGGCTCTGTGTGGGTGTGTGTGCATGAGAGAGAGAGAGAGAGAGAGAGAGAGAGAGAGAGAGAGGGAGGATTCAGACATCAGGGTCAGAAATCTTCCATTTTGCCTTGGGCTGGAACAAAGTTTCCACTCTTCCATTTCCACCAGGTCTTGCTGACTTAGCCTAAGAATCTGTGACTCTGCCCGATTTTCCCCTCCCTCAAGCTAGTGATGACGGTAATCTTGCTGTTGGGGCAGTGCTGTCCACCAGCCATGGAAGCTAAATGTGGTATAAAGGGAAGATGGAAACTTATCAGAGCTTGGGTTGGTACTGTCACGGAGCGTGTCTTGCTCAGAGACAATCTGGAATCAGAGACATTTCTGCAAAAATGAGACAGCAATAGAACATGGGTCAGGTCTGCTTGCATCACAGTGGGACTTAAACATCCCCCCATCCCCATGAAGAAAGTCACTTGCTTTCTCAGAGGACATAAGGGAAGCCCTCTCCTCTTCCACAGGCTGAACTTCTTGGGGACCATGGCCACAGGAATAGCAGAGAGCGTAATGGTCAAATCTACTCTTGTGCAACGGGTTTGGAGCTACTGCCAGCCTCATGGAAGGCGAGGTAAACAAACCAGCTAAGCTCACCCACTCCGGTCTCCTATTCTAAGCCATATTTTGGGCTTGTTGCTGGCTGTGGGCTTGAACTAAAAACAACCAGCAGAGGGCAGTATTGACCCACCATGGACGCTTAGCCTTTGGATAAGCTACTTATCCAAAGCCTTCTAGCCAGGAGCTAAGGAAGTTGCCTGTGTCAAGAATTCAAACATCTTTTTAAAATATTCTTTCTTGGGGGTTGGGGACATAGCTCAGACTGGCACGGGCAAGGTCCTGGGTCCAATCCCTAGCACTTCCCATAAACAGAAGTCCCTCTTGAACCTGGTTATGTAACCTCGTCTTTAGACTCTGGCAAATGACACGGGGCTTCCATCTGTCCACTTGCTACTGGCAGCACTGGGATATCCGGGGGTGGGGGTGGGGGTGGGGGTGGAGAGGAGCCTGTCACAGAGTAAGCATTCCTTATTCAGAGGTGCAAGAACCAGTCATGCATGTGTGCATGCAGCTCACTTTGCAGAGAGAGAAGGCTCTTTGATGGAGGTTGGGCACAGCAGTTCAGATCTGGGGAATCAGCTACCTCTTAAGCATCCCCAGAGGCTTGAAAAGAACGTCCCTGGGACTGTGTTGGAGGTCAATTAGGTCACTGTCTTTCCTTTGGGCTACAGAAGGTAGCTCTGAGGTACTGGGGGCTTAGTCTTCATAGGCATGGAAGACCAAGTAGGAAACACTAAGGTCGGCCATGTGAGATTCTCCCTAGGACCAAGTCCCCATCGAGTGATGGGACATGGCTGGGTTGTCCAGTGCCACATGAGACCTGCCTCTGAACTCAGGGGGAATGTAGCTCGGTTGGTACAGTGCTTGCCTAGCATGCAGGAGGTCCTGGCTTTGAGCCTCTGGCAAAATCATCCACTGGATGTGGTAGGGTTAGGAATCACAGGTTGTGAGTTCGAAGTCAGCCTGGGCAACAGGAGACCCCGGGGTGAAAAAAGAAATCGCCGGGCAGTGGTGGCGCACGCCTTTAATCCCAGCACTCGGGAGGCAGAGGCAGGTGGCGGGAGGCAGAGGCAGGTGGATTTCTGAGTTCGAGGCCAGCCTGGTCTACAGAGTGAGTTCCAGGACAGCCAGGGCTATACAGAGAAACCCTGTCTCAAAAAACCAAAAAAAAAAAAAAAAAAAAAGACAGAGAAAGAAAGAGAGTGGGATTGGAGTCATTAGGGTTTTGGCCCCCACAGCTGTAAAGTCTTCAGCATTTTTCTATTTGATAGCCCCCAATCCTTAGCATTAGGACAGCAGGCCCCAGCTCAGGACATAGAGGAAATGGTTGGTTTTTGTTTTTGTTTGTTTTTCCTGCCTCACAAAACCAAACAGGAGCACAGAACATGGGATCCAGAGCCAATCTCTTGAGTTTGGGGACCCTAGGGGTTTCTTGACTGTCAGTACTGTCTTATGTAACTTTTATTTATTATTTATTTACTTAATCAGAAGATGGTTACCTCATGACTAGAATTCTGTTGCCTATGCTGCTCGTTTTGGGGGGGAAGGGAATTATTGTCAAGCTGGAGGTGAGCCCGTTTGGAGGAATGATAAGCAGCTACTCTATTCCTTCCTGACATCTGCCAAGGTTCCAAAGCACTAAAAAAGGCCCATCCATTCATCTAATGAGGACAAACTTAGAAGAGTTACCCAAATACCCTTGGTGGCAAAGACCTTACTCCCAGCATGCTTTCCGGCACTGGCCCACGGCTGGGGTTGCCTGGGGAAGACAGCTGCACATCCTGTGGCTCCAGCTGGGGTTGGTAAGAATGGGGAGGGGCTTGGCCGATCCACTGTCTGGTTATATTTCCCAGACAGACCTCTGCTGGAGGGTCCAACTGAACACCTCGGGTTCTGTGGTCGGGTTCTCCACGGGGACACCTGACTCTCCACACATGCCTGTGGTTAGGAAGGGGGCCTGATGTGTTTCAGGGAAGCTGACACAGGTCTGTCAAGGTGGACATGGACAGGATTAACAATATCTAGAACACGCTTCATGGCACTGAGCATCCTTCACGAAGGCAGTGGACTCACAGGTAAGGTAAACACGCATGTGCAGGCAAAAGGACTGAGAATGACCTAGGACACTCCTCTCTCCCTCCCTCTCCCTCTCTCTCTCTCTCTCTCTCTCTCTCTCTCTCTCTCTCTCACACACACACACACACACACACACACACACACCATCATAAAAAGAAGACGGAAGGGGGCTGAAGTGGCCAAGGGACTGGCTCAGGGTGATCTGAGGCCCAGTGCCAGCCACCTTCAGATCCCAACAGGAGTGACAGCCATGAACCCAGTGGTTTCATGCACCGCAATCTGCCCTTGGCAGCAAGTGGGTGGGGAAGATGTGGTTTTGTAAGAGCCACTGCAGGGTACAAGGGTGATGCATCGCAGCCCAAGAGTCAAGGAGAAAACCCAAGGTTGGGGTTGAGAGAGCCCAGAGCAGGAAGAAGGACCAGAACGTAGCAACAGGACAAGAGGCAGGGTGGGGCCACTCAGGGTCCTGTGGGGGAAGGTTCAGCCGTGTGTGTCCGCCTTTAGTCAACCTGCGGCCGCCCCGCATCCCATGGGGCAGGAGGATCCAGTTAGGAGCTGAAAACCCTGTTGGATGAGAGAGAGTATTAGCAGTGTAGAAAACAGGCTCCTTAGCTTTCTTCAGGGATCAGGGTGTGACAGTGGGGTGCACCTGTAATCCTAATGCTTGGGAGACAGAAGCAGAAGGAGAGCAAGTTCAGACCAGCCTGGGCTGTACAGACTCTGCCTTGAAAAGCCAACCCCATACCAACCATAAACAGACCAGACGTGGCGGGAGAGATGTCTCAATGGCTCAAAAGTATTTTCTGCTCTTCCAGAGAACTTGAGTTTGGTTCCTAGCACCTATGTAGGGTAGTGCACAATTGCCCCTAACTCTCCAGGCACCAGCACACACATGCACATACATGGATGCACACACAGCAATAATGTAAGCTGAAATGGACAAAGCAGAGAAAGCTGAGCTGTCTGAAGGAGAGATAGCAAGAAGGCTCTGGTAACAGCTACTCTGACTGGGAAAGAGAGAGCGGACTCCCATCTGCTTGAAGGGGAAGGGCAAGGGTCAGGGAGCAGGGGATGGGGGGAGGGGATGAGGATGGGGGTGGGCATCAACACACTGGTTTTCTTGCTGCACCCCAGGAGGGAAGGTTTAAAGAATGCGACTCCACACACACCACTGCTTCAGGCTGTTTCCAGCAACTCCTAAAGGCTGAGTCAAATGGTCAAGATACTATATGTTTTAATTGCACCCATGAGAATGTCCCCTGTGACTTCTGGGGTAGGGGTGGGAGGAGCATCAAGAGCTACAGTGTTTGTTGGGGAAAACCATCGTTCCACAAGCGAGCATCCTAGACAGGTGTCCAGAGCAGGCACTACCATGCTCTGGATCCTTGGAGTCCCCAGGGGGCTTGCTAACCCCTGTGCCCCAACTTTTGAATGCCAGCCTCAGCAGGACCAGGGTCACCTGAGAATGTGCACCCCTTTCTTTTGTTTTATTGAGAGGAGGTCTCCATGTATAGCTCCAGCTGGCCTCAAATGGGCAACCTTCTGCCCAGGTAGCAGCAGGATCGCTGCAGCCACGCATTTTGGTCTGGGACACGCCCCCTCCCCATTTTGATCCTACCCACCAGCTGTAGCCCCTCCCCCAGGCCGGGACATGACCTACTCATCTGTGTCTTTTTTGCTCTCTTCAATGAAGGCGATGGACTCGGATCTAAGGCGGTTGGTCACTTCATACGTTCTGAGGGTGACTCCGAAGATGTCCTCGTGGTACCGGTTGTCATCCTATGGGCAGAAACAGCCAGGGGGTGGGTCAAATGGCAGGTAAGGGCTGGGAGAGGGACAGAGTGACACACGGGATAGATAGACCTAGACAAGACAAAGGCTGAGCTGAAGGTCCTGGAGAACCTTTGGTCTCTGAGGCTGTGGTTAGCAGTGCTCCACCCTTTTGTGCCTGGGTGGTAAAAGGATCTATGGGGTGAATTTTTGGAAAAGAGTGGCTGCCTTGAGGATTCAGAGCAAAGGAAGCTCTGTCTCTCCTCTTTCCAACTCATCCCCGAAAGTCCCGATCCTGGTGAAAGGTATAACATAAACCCCGTTTGTCTCCATTTAAGGACCAGGCCTGGTTTTGAAAAGAAGGTCCCAGAAACCAGGCCATAAGACACCAGTTCCGTGAACAGACCATAAAATCCAGAAACAAGATCATAAAACCCCCTCCCAAAGAACAGCCTGGGGATGACCCCAAGAGTGGGAAAATACCTCATCTCAGGATGGGCCATCTATGCCGGGCAGTCCTATCTCTTCCTGTAGTTAAACGTTCATGACATAGGAATGCAGACCACTGACCAGCTGACACAAGCCAATCAGAAGCCGACCCCTGTGACCTCCCCAGCACCCACCAATAGGATTTTAGATTACCTTACCCACTCTCTACAAAGAGAAGAACTAACATAGTAGCCAATCAAAGTTACACTAATGTCACTGCTTTGGCCCCTGCCAATCACAGGAGAGATTACCTAATCTTCTCGAACTTTTAGAGAGTTCTGCTGGTTCCCTATAAGAAGGCCGGTGTGCCTTCGCCTGGGGTCACCATTTTGAAAAATGGTTGACTCCCCCTCCCCCCATGCTGGTTGTTTCTACAGAATAAATGCTTTTTACATACTAAGCCTGGGGTCTTCTTTCAGCGATTTTTGGACCCTTACACCAGCAAGCCTGAATTAAGTATGAAACGCTCCAGCTGATTGGTACCAGCAGACGGAGAGGAAAAGGAAGGTGACTGGGGCAGGGGATGTAGGCTGTGGTACAGTGCTTCCTCGGCGTGCACAAGACCCTGGGCTTTGTTTCCAGCAAGGGGCAGGGGCAGATTCAGAAGTGACGGGATCCCCCTTGGCAGAAGTGAAGGGTGGGTTGGTCAATTAGGAAGAATATTTTTCCCCCCCAGTGATATCTGATTTTTAAAAAAGATTTATTTATTATATGTCAGTACACTGTCGCTGTCTTCAGACACACCCCAGAAGAGGGCATCAGATCCCATTCCAGATGGTTGTGAGCCACCATGTGGTTGCTAGGAATTGAACTCAGGTCCTCTGGAAGAACAGCCAGTGCTCTTAACCGCTGAGCCATCTCTCCAGCCCAAGAAGAATATTATTTAAGAGTGATGTTTTGTTGGCTGGGAGGAGTGATTCATCATACTCCTGATGAGGGCGTGGCCAGGAGCTTGGCTTGGCTAGTAGGACCCATGCTATACAGGGTTCTAGTTCCCTGCTCCTGCAGCAAGGTCCACATCTAAAGTGGTTCATTTCCAGTGGGGGAGGTTTTTCTGCCCTGTTCTGCAAAGATCCTGGGAAGCTATACAAGTGTTCCCAGGGAACTGTGTCAAAGACTCTAAGGGCGTGGCAGGCCACACAGCATCCCTCCTACCTGGCATGCCTTTTTCCTCCCCCTTGTGAATGTGTTTGTATCCATGTCGCTACACGAGTGTGTGCATGCATTATGGGGGCCAGAGGGTGTCTCTAGATGTCTTTCCCAGATCTCTTTATTTTATGTACTGAGGCAGGGTCTCTCACCTGAGCCTAGTGCTCACGATTCAGCTAATCTCACTGGCCAGCTTGCTCTGGGAGTCCCTGTCTCTGCCTTCCACGTGTGCCGGGAGCCCAGGCAGGCTGTCATGCCCATCAGGCATTTTTGTAAGTGCTGGGGATTTGAACTCTGGTCTTCATGCTTGCACTGCAAGCACCTTTCCTGCCGAGCCCTCTCCACAGCCCCTGGCCAACTTCTAGCAGAAATCTCTTTTCCCTCACTGGGCTTTAGAATCAGGTTTAGAGAAGAGCTTCTAGAAAAATGTTGGGCTACTGACTGGGTACTGACTGGTACTGAGATGGCTCAAGCTGGTGAACATGAGTTGGATCCCTAAGACCCACACGATAGAAGAGAACACGCTGCAAGGTGCCCTCCGACTTCCACATGTGCACCAAGACATATTCATGCCCCCTCCCCACTAAAAATCGATTACTGTTCATTTAAGAAAGCATGGTGGGATTGCCTCTGGGAGTCAGTTTCTAATGGGGGAGGTGATCGGCCACATAGTAGGTACTCTGTTGGGGAAACTGTCATGGCTAACCTAGCTTTTGAGCACAGTAAGAAAGGACCTTCCCTTCCGTCCGGCGCATGGTTTAGAGATCAAGCATAGCAGTCTTCAGTTCCACTTGCTCTCTTTGGATGAGTCTTTTTGTTTGTTTGTTTTTGCAACAAACTGTTTTATCCTGTTGTCCTGAAACCCACTCTGTAGACCAGGCTGGCCTTGAACTCACAGTGATCCACCTGCCTCTGCCTCCAGAGAGCTGGGATTAAAGATGTACACCACCACCTGGTGCATGAGCCTTTTCGTCACGTGCCAATCATGTGTTATCAGTTGCACAGGGTTGAGGAGCAGCCCGGCTTGGGGTTCAGGAAGTGCATTAAACCTCCCCACAGGTCCACCTAGTGTTGTTTTTCATACTAGAGCCTATAACTACATTGACTGTGTGTATCTGCATGCCTGGCTGTCCATCTCTCTCTCAATCATGGCTAGGTATAACTCCACTTGTAAGGTCAGATGGAGCTTCCTGAGTTACGGTACAGGTTGGAAGAGAGAAAACTTCTGGACACTGGTTGCCAGCTGTCACTCACCCTCAGCCTGCTGATGAACACACCAGCGTCCTCTTCAGATAGTTTCCCTTGCTGGGTCATTATGCGCTGGATGGCTTTGAGGACATCGGCGGCCATGGTGACGTCCCCACAGACATAAATATGGCCTCCTTGCTCCTTCAGGGCACGGTACACAGACTCGGCCAGCTGTTCCTGCAGCACATCCTGTACATATTTCTGCAGAAGAGGAGGATGGTGAGCTCAGGCCGCTGTCAGAGGCTTCTGTGCTCCACCCACCAGGAAGCAAGGGCTTATGGGTAGGGCTTCTGTGCTCCACCCACTAGGAAGTATGGTGCAGGGACTTGTGGGTAGGGAGCTGTTTTGTGAGCTAACCTCAGGGGAATAGGATGAGGGACTAGAAAGAGTGAACTGGGATCAAACCACCACCATGTGTGAATGAGCTGATTCCAGCCTTGGGCAGCTTGAGCTTGGCTGCTGAGGACCCTCTGAGGAGCCGGGAGAGTACTCCCTAGATCGGGGTGTGTGTGCGCGCTCCCTAGATAACCTCCAGGGAGAGCACCCCACAATGTATGGTTCATTTTCCCTGTCAACTTGATACAACCTAGAGTCGTCTAGGAGACACACCGTGGGGTATGTCCGTGAGGGAGTCTCTAGACTGAGTTAATGAGGATGGGTAAACCCAGTCTGAAAAATGGGGGGCATTATTCCATAGGCTGGGGTTCCTGACTGGATAAAAGTAGGAATCAAGCTGGGAACCAGCATTCATCTTTCTGCTCGCAAACTGCAGCTGCAAATGTGACCATCTGCTGCAGGTTCCTGCTGCCACGTCCTCCTCGCCATGACGGACTGTAGACTGTATTCCCTAACGGTGGATCCCAAGGAAAACCTTCCTTATTTCAGCAGCTGTCATCAAGTATTTTGTCACAGCCATGAGACAACTGAAACGCAAGGACCTTAGCTACCTTCTCCTTTCCCCGAGGGGTGGTGGTCGCTATTGGGTCAGAGAAATTCCAGGCAGAAAGCCAGGGATGGGTAATGTAAGGGGTTGCCCCCTCCCACCTCCTCAATAAGCTGGTTACCACAGCAAGGATGGAAGTGAAGGGCAGGCTAGAAGCTTTCGAGCAGAGCACAGAGGTGGTCCATTGCAGGGTTTGTTTAATGGGCTAGAAATTCCTCCTATGTGAGGCTGTCATTCAGCTGGTAAGTTCTGCTGATGACTGCCACCCCCCGGGTGCCAAACAGCCCCTTCCCACACCTCCTGACTGTTCTTCTCCTGTACCATAGGTCCTAGCCTGGTCCCTGGGATCTCCAAATTGCCCCCAAGCTCGGCAGTTGGAACACCTGTTCCCAGGTCCCTGTTTCTTCTGATTGGTGTTGTCTCTTGTGGACTGTCAAATAAATAGATTTTGAGATTCCTTTTTAGCTTTAACTCATTTTTTTTTGGATACCAGTATTACTGTGTAGCTCTGGCTGTCCTTGAACTCCCACTTTTTCTGTCTTAGCCTCCCGAGTACTGGGCTTATGGCTGTGGGCTACCATGCTCAGCTAGGCTCTATTTAATTGTTGGAAATATACACAACACAGTACATACTTTGTTAAAGTACATAATTTACCTATCATCATTTGGGCAGTAGAGGCAAAGAGATTACAAATTTTAGACTGGATTGAATTAAAGAGTAAGTTCTGTGCCAGCCTGGGCTACATAGCAAGATCATATACAATAGCTGTTAAATATTTTCAAGGGACTCAGCCCCCCCCACTAGGCTTTCTGAGAACAGAGCAGATTCAGGGGTAGGGGGTAATACACTCAGAAGTGGGGTGTCTTAGTTACCATTTGTCATGATGGAACACCCTGATGAAAGCACCTTAGGGAGACAGGGTTGATTTTTTAGTTCAGGTCCATCATCGTGGGGATGCCACAGTGGCAGGAACATGAAGCAGTTAGTCACGTCCACAGTCAAGTCCATGATGCTCAGTGCTCAGCTCCCTCCTGCCTTTCATTCAGTCCAGGGTTCCAGCCTCGAAATGGTGCTTTGTACATTCAGACTGAGCCTTCCCACCTTGATTAACCCAATCCTAATCCTCAAGCCCCTCTTCCGGGGTGATTCTAGACTGTTTCAAGTGGCCAATAAAAACTGACCATTGTGCGCATGCATGCGTATGTGTGCATGTGTGTGTGTTTGCGTGTGCACACTCATGCATGTGTGTAATGTGATGTGCACAAGCATACTCATGCTTGCACACTTGAAGGTGTCTGGGTGTGGACCAGGTTACCTTTGGCCTGTCAGGTTCCCGGGAGTAGGCAGTGTACAGCTCTCTGAAGACGCCCTTGTTCTTGGCCTGCAGGGTCTCCTCTCTGTAGATATGATCTATCTTGGATTGTCGACACCCGAAGACCAGAACCATGGGGCAGGGATTCATTCCTGGGGACGGAGAAGACCCATGACACAGATGGCTCTGATGCCCAAGTGGGCGGTGGCTGAGCTACAGGAGCTGAGGTGCTGGGACCTCAGGGTGTGACATGCACGGGGCAGAGGGTTAAACGCACAGGTGCACCCATACATTTGCAGCTACGCACACAGACAAGCACAGCCTGTGGGGAAAGGGGGGCGTTCCCTAGACATGCCTTTCCTGGTGTCACTCCATTCACATGCCCATCCCTGATTCCTTAGCAGCCTGCTGTTAGAAAATTCCCAGAGCCCAGACTGGACCCTGATGGTCTGTGTCTGAGTCCCAGCTCTGTGTGACCCCGAGCACACCAGCCCCCTCTCAGAACTTCCGATTTCCCCATTTGAAAATGGAAGCACCAGCTTCCTCTGGATGCAGGGGAAATGGGGATCCCAGGGTTCCCCTGGGTATGAAAATCTCACATAAAATAGTGTTCTCTAGAAGTCCCTATATGTCTTCTTCTGGACCGTCAGTTACCTCTCCACTTAATACAGACTGTATTCTATTTCAGTTATGTGATGTGCAGTTGGGGAATCAGATTTGGTGTGTGGGCTAATGGTAATACCCACAGTCACCTCTTGGGGTCACTGTTCTGTCAGAAACACAGCTCAGTGTGGCACACAGAGCCAGCATCTACTATCTGTCCATCCATCTATCATCTATCTAATCTATCTATCTATCTATCTATCTATCTATCTATCTATCTATCTTAATCCTTGCTGGCTCAAAACTATGTGTATCAGGCTGGCCTGAAGTCACAGAGCTCCATCTGCTTCTGGGTCTTGGGGTTAACACGTGCTAGCAAACCTGGTCTTGGTTTAAAGCTGTGTTTGTACTGTCCTTCTATCTTGTCCTGTTGCACTCGTTTGTTTGATGAGTCTGCAACGGGGATCATTTCTCTCTTTTTCCCAAACCTGAACATCATCTCACACAGCAAGACCTAATTCTTACGACCATTCACGAGGCAGTTACGCACACACAACCCCATTTGATAAGGATGCACACCTATCCTTGGCGGAACGTTGGGCTTTTAGGACCAACTCTTAAGTCAAAGAGACATCCTCTGAGTATGAGATTTCAGGCCCCTGGGACAGGCTGTGTAGCAGGTCTGTTTGAGTGGACTGTTCTAATGGCACCTGCGTCCACATAGGTGTGGTAACCCCTCCTCTCCCCTCCCCTCCCAAGTAGTGACGTGGAGCGGGGACCCTCCATCTTTCTCTGGGTCAGGGGTCAGGTCAGTGGTCCCTGGACCGTTCGTACCTTTGTGTTGGATGTCAAATTGTCGCTGTTGCCAGAAGCTTCGGAAGGGCGCGATGCCAGTGCCTGGGCCGACCAGGATGCAAGGCACCTGGGGGTTTCGAGGCAGGTGGAAGCTAGGGGCCCTGGACAAAAAAGAAACAGATTTTCTGTGCGCTGCTCTAACCCCCATGATGGAGCCCAGGGTAGCCCATGCAGCCATCTTAGAGTGACTAATGGGGCCATGGGCCCCCTTTTAGAGTAAGAATTCACAAATTAGAGAGATTTAAAAAGTAAGGTTGTTGGGGTTTGCCTCCTTCTCCGTTCCCCACTGCTTCTCATAAGGCTAAGTCCCACAGACAATGAGCTTGAGCTAACCTGGACTTTCCATGTGTTCTGGCTCTGGAGATGGGGGCCCTTTTATTGGGGGGCTATTGTGTGCACTGTAGTGGTACCCTGAGCTCCTACTAGCTTGATGTCAGGGGTAACTCCACAGTCATGACAATCCAAGATGATTTGGAGCATCATTAAATGTCCCCAAGGTGGCAGAGGAAGTAAAATCACCCTGGGCTGAATTTAAACTTAAAGATGTTCATATATATCATATACATACATATATACATATGTATGTAAGTATCATATATGTATGTATGTATATATGTTTGTGTGTATGCGAAGGTCAGAGGTCAACACTGAATACCTTTCAATTGTTTTTCCACTTTATTTTTGAGCCAGGGTTTTTTACTGAACCAGGAGCTCATTGATTTACCTTGGCTAGCTGCCATTAAGTTCTGTGGGTCCATCTATCCATCTCTGTCTCCCCAACTAAACACTGGGGCTACACACTGGAGTTACAGGCCTGTGTCACCCTGCCTGGCTCTTAAGTGGGCGCTGGGGATTTGAACTCAGACGCTCACATTGCAAATAGGTACTTGACCCATTGAGCCATCGCCCCAGCCCCCTGATTTCAACTTTCTAGTCTACTCTTGAGAACAGGTCTTTAGCTGGCCGTGAGGTCTTTAATCGGGAGGTTGCAGACATCAGTGCCTACATGAGCTCCCTGGGGATCCTAACATGTAGGCTCCTGGGCTATGTGGTCAGGCTGGGCTCAGGTCTCTGGTATGAAAACCAGCTCCATGAGATTGATGTGGACAGTAGGTGGACCAGACCTCTGCCCTCAACAGGAGAAAAGAGTGACAGGCCAAGTCAGTGTTGGAGCAGGGCTTCCACTGTATATGGGATGAGAGTCCCGGCTCAGGACCATCCTTATAATGGGGGCAATCTCCTCTTGATGGGGGTGTACTGAACATCTGAGAGACTAGAGTGAAAACCAGAAGCACAAACATAACCCAGGGGATGAACAATCCAGCAGATGGAACACCTGTTCTGCCAACTGTATGACCCCGGTTGGATCCCCAGAATCTACGTAAAGGAGGAAGGGGAGAACTGACTTCACGAGGTTGTCCTGTGACCTCCACATTCAGGACTACACTCACATACACTACACACAAGCTGATTAACAAAAATGAAAAAAAATAACGGTCAACCTGGTATGCCTTTCACCCTCTCTTTATCTCCTTGAGGGCATCTGGCGATGTCTGAAGATGTTTTGGGTTGTTATGTCTTCAAGGATGCCCACTGGTCTGTGCAGCCCATGAAGGATGAGACCATCACTTCGTGGTCTTGTACAAGTATGTATTGCCAGGATACCCAGCTGGCTGTGTGTCTCTTGATCCTGTCTCCCTAACAATATAGCATGGTGCAGGACATTGCTGTTACCCCTGCTTCACCTGCCATCTATCTAGAGCCCTTCAGGCTGGTCCCTCACACACACCAATGCATGGCATCAGTGCGTTGATGGCAGACAGCCAAGCACCTCCCCTTGCCAGCCACTCACCCTCTCACAAAGCAGGGCACTACATCGTCAGCCTGTATTCTGTTGAGCCAGGAGGAGCACACCCCGTGGTGAACCGGACCTTCTCCATCTAAAGGGACGAGTACATGATTATGTCAGGCACCGTCCCACTTCCCAGCCCCACCCTCACTCCCAGTGAAGTCTCTCCCAGCTCAATGCCAAGTGATATGCCTTGGAGTCCCAGTTGTGGATCCTCGCCTCTGAAGGCTAACACAACCAGACTCAGCTTAGGTTGGCTTGTCCTCAGGGTTTGGATTGGTCTGGATGTGACACCCAGACCCTATTCGCTTGAGGGCCTGGTCAAGGTACTCTGAATAGCTTGTTCACATGCGTCTCAGAGCCTCTAGGCACAGCACAGCTCAGTTCCTTGGTCACAAGGGAACAGATCGCAGGGCTGTCGGTGTTATTTAGCTCCAGCCAGACCTGTGAGATACTCCTGTGAACACTCCACAGCAGGTTGGACAGGGTGGAGGAGGCCTGTCCTAGGTGCCGCTCGAGGTCTGAGAAGATCAAGCGAATCAGAGCAGGACTCAGACTCCCAAACGTACACCACATTCAGGGTTAGCTCAGCCACAGGGACACACAACCTGCTGTGTATCTTTGCTCTATCTCCCCAGGCTTGGCTGGGAGCATCCCGTAAGATTTGGGATCTGATCCACAGGCAGTTTAGGGAGAGACCTCCAGACACCTCAGGAGAAAATACAGACGCCAGGGTCTCCCAGTCAGAGTTTCCCCAAGCACGCACCTCGGGTGTGGTAGGAGACAATGGCCACGGTGAGGTGCACCTCATCGGGGTACATGTCTGGAGAGGAACTGATAGAGTAATAACGAGGTTGTAACAGCGACAGCTGTGTGAGGAGAAGCGTGGCTGGCATCTGGATGGACGGGAACTCCTCCAGGACCTCCACCATTGTGGGGTTCTTGCCCCATTTCCACTCCTCATATTCCTGGAGCCCCTGTGGTGAGAGAGAACAGAGAGGGCCTTGAGTTCAAGTCCCAGGTTTCTGGTGGGGCCTGGGAAGAGGAAAACTGTATGCTCACGTGCTGTTTCGGGAGACTGTAGCATCTTTAGAAGGTGAAGCCTAGCTGGAGGAAGTGGGTTATCGATTAGGGGCGGGCCATCAAGTATTCCGGTCCAGACCGTCTTCCTGTTCACTGCTTCCTGACTGCAGATGCAATGGGACTAGCTGCCCCCTGTGTGACTGTGGCCATACCTTCCCTGTCAGCAGGTGACAACGTCACCCTGTGAATTGTAAGCCCAAGAAATCCTTTCTTGCCTTAAGTTGCATCTTATTGGGTATTTGGTCACAGAGATGGCCATAGAGATTCTGAAATACCCGAGGCTGGTTAATTTGCTCAATAGAAAACTGTCACACAGATACTGGATGGTTGTGACTGGGGTGCTGGCAGATCTGGTGTCTGGGAGGATCCGCTGTGCATAGGTGGTGCCAGCTACATCTTCTTCTTCTTCTCTTTTTTTTTTTTTTTTTTTTTGAGACAGGGTTTCTCTGTGTAGCCCTGGCTGTCCTGGAACTCACTCTGTAGTCCAGGTTGGCCTCGATCTCAGAAATCCACCTGCCTCTGCCTCCTGAGTGCTGGGATTAAAGGCGTGTGCCACCACTCCCGGCGCCAGCTACATCTTCTAACATGGCAGAAGGGGGAGGCAGTTTTCTTGGCTTATTTTTATAAAAATGTTGATCTAATCTATGAGGGTGCAGTCTTTGACTCAATTGCCTTGCAGAAGCCCCACCCCTTCTTCCTTCCTTCCTCCCTCCCTCGCTCCTTTCCCCTCTGTCTCTCTCTCCTTCCTTCCCTTCTTCCTTTCTTTCCTTCCCTGCCTCCCTCCTCTCTCTGCCCCCTCTTGCAGTGCCAGTCCTAGAGGTCAAATCCAGTCCTGTGCACACTCTATCCTCTAACCACCAAGCTGTCCTCACCCTTTAATGTCAGCCCCATGTTAAGTGACATGTCAAATCTAACTGTGTGAGTTTAAGGCCATAGACACTCACTCCACAGCAGCAGCTGGCTATCATTATCCCGTTTCTCAGATG
This sequence comes from Rhynchomys soricoides, assembly GCA_019843965.1. Lineage (NCBI taxonomy): Eukaryota > Metazoa > Chordata > Mammalia > Rodentia > Muridae > Rhynchomys > Rhynchomys soricoides. Next base: position 499,011 of record JADRCH010000259.1, read on the forward strand.
AGACCACTGAGGCACGGAGTCCCGGTCAGCTAGGACTAGGCTTTGCATCTGAGCCGGGGACGGCAACCTTTAGCAAGTAAGTACAACAATCCCTGAGAGCCACATGCATTGTGTGACCTGTGAGGTAAAAATAGTTTTTATAATTTTAAAAGATTTACTTTAAATTATTTGTGTGTCTGCCTGCGTATCTTGAGTCTTGTGTGTGTGTGTGTGTGTGTGTGTGTGTGTGTGATTGCTTGCAGAGGCTAGAATAGGGCATCAGAGTCCTTGAAGCAGAATTACAGATGGTTGTGGGTCCCCTGATGTGGATGTTGAGAAGTATACTCCAGGCTTTACAGGGACAGCAAGTTCTGTCAGTCACCTCTCCAGCCCTAAGAATGGTGGTTTTTTGTTTGTTTGTTTGTTTGTTTTTCGAGACAGGGTTTCTCTGTATAGCCCTGGCTATCCTGGAACTCACTCTGTAGACCAGGCTGGCCTCGAACTCAGAAATCCGCCTGTCTCTGCCTCCCAAGTGCTGGGGTTAAAGACGTGCACCACCACTGCCAGGCTTAAGAATGGTGTTTTTAAAGGTCTCTATTTCCAATACTGAGTCACACTGGCCATCAGTTGCTGGAGGCTGTGTTACTGACTTCTCTTGCTTGCTGTCTGAATCCTTGACCAGAAGTGACCTAAAGACAGGTGGGTGCTTTTGGTTTACACTTCAGGGAGATACAAGCAATCATGGTAGTCAGGCGTCTGCAGAAATGTGAGACAGCTATTCCAGTGCACACATGGACACCTGGAATGAACAGGGATGTGCCGCTGGGCTATGAGATCTCAAGGCCCCACCCAAATCTCCCCTTCCTCCAGGGAGGCCCTGCCTATTAGAAGTGCCATGACCTCAAACAGTGCCACCAGCAAAGGACATCAAGTGTTCAAACTGCAACAGTCTGTGGGGGACACTGCACATTCAAAGATTTATCGTTATCATTTTAAATTACACAGAGGCGTGCATGTTTCTCCAGGTGAGTGTGTGCACTTAAATGTGGGAGCCAGCAGAAGCCAGAGTCCCCAGTCCCCAGGAGCTGGAGTTAACAGAGTTGTGAGTCCTCTAATGTGGTGGATGCTGGGAACCAACCATGGGTCCTCTGGAAGAGCAGCCAGTGCTCTTGACTAATGAACCAACTCTCCAGCCCTACATTTCACATTCAGAGTACAACAGAGGTTTCATAATCAAGAGTCTCTAGTGCAGGACTCTGAATGGACATGCACCTAAAACTGACTTCCCCCGGGTAGTGACCGCTACCTGAAACCCATGTTTGGCAGCGAGGTGGCTGCTGCCTGGCAGGGATTCCTGCAGAGTGTTCAAGCTTAAGACACATGCCAAGGTGATTTCTTCTAGGGAACCATGACTTTGGCTCTAGGAATCCCCCACACCCCCCAGGATATTGGCAAATTTTTCAGAAACCACAGTGCAAGATGGAAAACTTCCACCTGACCATCCCCCCCTTCTTCTTCTCTGGGGTCAGCTTTGTTTTGCAGTCTGACTATTTCCTCCCAGCCCCCTCTGCCTCCTGGCCCGTTTTCTCTCTCTCGTAGGTGTCTCTGAGAACAATAATTAAAAAAATTCCATTCGTTTATCCTGTCTGGTAACTTTGTGCTTTCAGGAAGAAACGGACCTTATACAAAACGCTCTCTCAAAGAATATTATGCAAAAGGTTCCTTCTTCATACCCACCCCCACCACCGCTAATCACAAGTTTCCAGCCTAAATCATACATATTCTAAACGTTATAAAATCCCGCTAAGCTTAGGATGCAGTGACGGTCCCCGCTCTCCCATGGCCATCTGTCTCCAACTCCCCACTTCAGAGTCCCAGCTGGCTTCTGGTGTTTACTTTCACATTTCTTGATAATATGCACTTGCTAATGAGCCTCTCCTTTGCTACTCCCCCAGTCCACCTTCCTGGATAGCAAAAGGAACGCCCTCTGCTGGGGGCTTGTTTCCTGGGAACCAGAATCCCCCACCCCCGTGGGAAAAGCTGTGTTAGGTGGTTCCCCTGAGCAGGTAAAGTGTCTTAATTTTAAATTATGTTAGTTCTTAAATTTTAGATTTATGTGTCTGAATGATTTGCTTGAAAGTATGTATGCACACGTACACACACACACACACACACACACACACACACACACCATGAGTAAGCCTGGTGATTCCAGAGGTCAGAAGAAGTAGTAGTCTGATTCCCTGGTACTGGAGATGTGAGCTGCCATGTGGGTACTGGGAATAAAATGTTGATCCTCTGGTCCTCTGCAAGAGCAGCTGAAGCTCAAAACAGCGGAGACATCTCTCCAGCCTGTATCTTTTATTTTTTGTGTACAGGTGTGTGTGTGTGTGTGTGTGTGTGTGTGTGTGCACATGTGCATGGAGATTAGAGAGCAATTTCCAGGTTGTTCTTCCACCACCCATGTAGGTCCCAAACTGAATTCAGGTTGTCAGAATTGGAAGCAGGCACCTTTACACACTGAGCCATCTTGCCAACCCTGATTTTTTTTTTTTTGTCATTGAACTCTCTATGTAGTTGAAAATGCCCTGGAACTCACGATCTTTCTGCCCCCACGAACTAAGTGCTGGAATAACAGGCATGTACCACCAAGTCTAGTTTATGTTACCGGGGATCAAACCCAGGGCTTCCTGTGTGCTAAGCAAAAGCTCTACGTACTGAGCCACATCCATAGCCCTAGACACTGTTCTGAGCAAGGTCAGCTTGGAGCGGGCACGGTTCATAGTGTCTAGGCAAGGGTCATAAAGCTAATGGGTTCATTTAATTATAAGAGAGGTCTCTCATCAAGCAATCTTTTTTTTTTTGGTAACTACCCTGCACCAGAAAACACAATTGTTACCACACCAGAACCAAACCCCTGCCTGTAAACCTGCAGTGAGGGTCTCTGTTCCCTTTTCTTTCATGCATTGGTTAAGGTGGCACGGACGGGAGCTCAAAATCACAAAGGCAAGTGGTAAAGAGTCACTATAGCGATGTGGATGCTTAAGGTGGTGGCCAGAGCCTGCTGAGTTTCAGGAGGCGTCGGCCACTTTCCATCTGTTAGAGCCCAGGAGACAGAGAATAAACCAATGGGACGACCGTATGCAAATAAGGACACGCCCCCTCGCTCAAGACTGCCACCTGCTGTGAACAGTTGGAAGAGCATTTTCAGGGGGTGGGATGGGGGGCAATCCCAGGCCTTGCAGGGCTCTCAGGACCCACCCACCTTGCTGAGGACCAGCAGCCGCTGCTTCTCTTTCTCATTGGTGGCCAGGGAGGCGAACTGCTGCAGCTGCAGGGGCGTGGGCGGCGTGGTGATGTCCAGGTAGTACTTGAAGGCCTGGAAGATGGTGCAGGGTGGGAGGCGAGATTCATCCTTCCAATTACTGATGACACCTGGGGAGGCACGTGGGGATGAGGCTCCAGTCACTTAGTCCTCACCAGAGTCATCACTCCAGGTGAGGAAAAGGAAGCACAGAGAGGTTACAGAATCTGCCTGAGGCCACCGCGCAGCTTTCGTGTGTGTGTGTGTGTGTGTGTGTGTGTGTGTGTGTGCGCGCGCGCGGCTCACAGCTTGCTCTAACTACGCTGTGCCTCGGTTCTCCTTGCCCATGGCATCTGCATTTCAGAGCATTTGACAGAGGAACAAAAATCAATGAAAAGGAAAGTAATCTCATCTGTACCTGTACAGACATTTTTTTTCTTGTTACTGTCTCTAAACATTATAGTGTATTTACATTACATTGGGTAAGCCATCTAGAGAGGGTTTAACGCATACAGAAAGATTCGCATAAGCGCTAGGTAAATGCAACAATGTACATAAGTGTTCTGTGAACACAAGGCCTTTTCTATATATGGATTCTAGTATCTTCTAGGGGTCCTGGACTCTTCTTCCAAAAGGGAAGGCTATTCTGCCTTTATTCCTTCCAAACATGAGCCCCTGCCTTCACATTACCATGGACACCATAAGAATTTCCATATGACACCATAAACTCGATCTAACATGAGTTGGGTTCACTAAGAGAGGGGCGTGTCTCTTCATAGTGGCTCCTTCCAAGAGGGTTGGCAGGGAGACCTTGACAGATGGCATGCCATTTCCACATTCTAGTTAGCTCCCCTGTCAAGGTGACAGTCATGGTGTCACAGGCTGTCAGGTGTGGCCACCACGGCTCCTTGAGCCCACCCATGTCTGAGGGGAAGGTGAAGCTTGGAGACCCGTCGGCTTGGAAGGTTCTTCAAACCAGGTGTGGTGGTTTGTGTCTGTGGTCCTAGCACTTGGGAGGGTGAGGCAGGAGGATTGGAAGTTGGAAGTCAGCCTGGTGTACATAGAATGAGGGAATGGAAGGGGAAAGGGGAAAGGGGGGAGGGGGAAGGAGGGAAGGAGAGGGGAGAAGGACAGAGGGAGAAGAGGGGAGAGAGAAGGAC
>JADRCH010000259.1:508453-525843 GCA_019843965.1 Rhynchomys soricoides
GAAGAGGGGAGAGAGAAGGAGGGAGAGAGGAGGAGGGAGGGTGAAGGCGGGGTAGAAGGAGGGAGAAAAAGGGAGGGAGAAGGAGGGAGGGAGGGGGAGGGAGAAGGGGGAGGGAGAAGAGGGGAGAGAGAAGGGGGGAGAGAGGAGGAGGGAGGGAGATAAAGAACAGAAGCAAGGAGGGGAAGGAGGAAGAGAAGGAAGGGGAAAGAAAGAAGGAAGTGAGGAGGCTACTGAGGACACATTTATTGACTGGAGTGAGGTAGGAAGCCCTCACAGTTAGGCCAACCATGCCCTGGCAGCTGCCCTGCCCTCTCAGGGGCCAAGACCTCCTAGCCTTTCTAGCAGGTGCAGCGGAAGCCTCACCCAGAGCCGTGTTCCTCTCCTCTAGCATCTCCACCTTCACCACGTGGTTGGCAGGCGGCGCCTCCTCCAGTCGTTCAATGAGCGCATTCACCAGGTCCTCACGGTTGCCTGGGAAGACACCCAGGTGGTCTCCTGGCTGGTACTGCAGCTCCTGGTTCCCGTTGGTGTGGAGACGCACGAAGATGGTCGATCGGCTGCAGGGGACAAGAGGGGTCATGGGACAAAGACCACTCTGTCTCTCCTTTGCGCCTGGTCTGTCTCTCTAGGCTGCAGAGGCCTCCTTCCATGCTCCCTGGCTCTGGTCTGCTGAGGGGCATGCCCAGCACTCACCCCATAGCTTTTGCCAAGCTCTCCATCACAGTCAATGGCCAGGTCCTGGGCCAGGGACATCACACTTGTGATGGCTCACTTCCTTTCTTGGGGCTGGTCCCCAAGTTCTCATGGCCTCTCTGGCATTGCCAGTTCAGTTTTCCAAGTGTTGGTCCCCTTCTCATCTTCCAAGCCCTGAGCCCAGCCACAATCTGCTATTTTGTCTGAGATGTATCTGTCCCCCATATCTATCCACCCCTCCCCCACTTTCCTCATTATGGAATCCTTCCTTCCTTCCTTCCTTCCGCTTTGTTTTCTTAAGACAGAGTTTTTCTGTATAGCTTTGGCTGCCCTGGAACTCACTCTGTAGACCAGGCTGGCCTCGAACTCAGAAATCCGCCTGCCTCTGCCTCCCGAGTGCTGGGATTAAGGGCGTGCGCCACCACTGCCCGGCACTGAATCCTTTACTTTCTTACTTCTGTGGCTAGTGATGCAGGATAATAGGAACACCATGACACAAGACATTTATCTACTATGGCTGTGGCTTTATCCCCATGACAGTGGCTGGCACATAGTATGTCCTGAGTTGATGAAGGAAGGCACTTCAGGGTTTCCGGGTTACCTAGTTGCTAGCCATGTCAGGATTCTTTCAGGAACAAGCTACTCACTGTAGCCACAGGCAGGATGTCTCTGATTTATGAAGCTCTAGCATTTCTCATAGAATCCCATGTTCTCTTAATTATGTGCCTGTGTGCATATGTAGTGGTGACAGTGGCATGTGCTTGCCATGACATTTGTGTGGAGGACAACTTAAGTGGCTCAATTCTTTGCTTCTGCTTCGTTGGTCTCAGGGATTGAACTCAGGTTGTCAGGCTTGGCAGCAAGCACCTTTACCCACTGAGCCCTCTCAATGGCCTCTGCTCTCTTTTGCAAGCAAGGTCCATTTGTAGTAGAAGGAAGGGCCAGCCAGAGGATCAGGGCCTCTCGTGCGTAGATGCATCAGTGTGCAAGAGTGAGAGGCTCTAGGGAGAATCCATGCATCGGGTCACACCTGATTTGGTCTGTGTGTTCCAAGGGAATAAGATTCCCTCTTCTGGCTACTCCATGTACACAATACACAGATATACATGCAGGCAAAACATCTACACACATAGAATGAAATAAAACTTAAACCAAAAGAATAAATTCTTGGGGCTGGAGAGTTGGCACAGTGGTTAAGAGCACTGGCTACTCTGAGTTTGGTTCCCAGCACTCACATGATGGCTCATGGCTATCTTCAACTCCAGTTCCAGGGCATCTGATGCCCAGTTCTGGCCTCCAGTTCCAGGCATGTGAGAGGTACATAGACATATATGCAGGTTCAACACTTACATGCATGAGTAAATCCTATTTTTTTTAAATAATGAATTTTTGGCAGGAGTAATGTACACCTTTAATCCCATCACTCAGGAAGCAGAGGCAGGCAAATCTCAGTGAGCTTGAATCCAGACTGGTCTCAATAGAGGTCCGGGATAGCCAGGGCTATATAGTAAGACCCCATCTCAAAAAAAAAAAAAAAAAAAAAAAAAAAGAAATAAAAAGAATTTTTGCTAGTCCTCGGCAGAGGTCTTTAAATCTATAGTCACAGAGAAGGCTGAGGCAGGATAATTGCGAGTTTGAGGTATGTTGGCTACTGAGTTCAAGACTGGCCTGAGCAGGCTAGTGAGATCCTGTCTCATAATACAAAAGCAAAGTAAAAGGGGGCTGGAGCTGCAGCCCTTACCTGTTAGCTCGGACAGCCCCTTGCCTGTTAGATCTCAGGAAGTCCTTACATCCAGAAATTAGCTCAGTCTGGACTACAGGTGAAACCAGTTCCCATCCGCCCAAAGGAATCATTTTTCTCACCTCTGGGGGGAGGACTACTTGAGACCTAACACCACCCAGCATGTGGGAGTCTCTAGGTTCAATCCCTAGCACCACCAAAGAATGAAAAAGAACCCAGCTAGTAAATAAGTAATATATTCAAAGTGTGATTATTTTAGTCCATTAAAAAGTCTTAAGGCTGGGGTTGGAGAGATGGCTCAGCAGTTAGGACAGCTGGCTGTTCTTCCAGAGGACCTTGGTTCAAGTCTCAGCACCTACAGGTTGGCTCACAACCATCTGTAACTCCAGGCCCAGGGGCTCCTCCCCTCTTCTGGGGAGATGGCTCAGTGGTTAGAGTGCTTGTTTTGCACATAAGAGTACAGGTCCACATCTCCCAGACTCACTGAGCACGAGGTGGACGTGGTGGTCCATTGTCCATTTTAGCTTCAGAAAGTGGGGTCATGGGATCTCTGAAGCAAACTGCTTAGCAAGAATCTCAGGGAGAGCTCTGGGTTTCACAGAGAGATCCTGCCTCAAGGAATATAGTGGAAAGAGTCCCAACATTAACCTGGGGCCTCTGTGTACATGCAGGCATGTATGCATTCATGAGCCCTGTACATGAGAACAGGTGTACACATGAAAAGAAGAAAATGAATAAAATTGTCTTGGGGGCAGATCTACTGCATTTTACATAATATCTACAGATTTAGGTAGGGGTTGATGATGCCATATAGGTTAGTCTGCAACCAGGCCAGTCTGTTCTTGGATGAGTCTGCACCTGGGAAGGCCTGCACCTGGGTGAGTGTGCACCTGGAAGAATATGCACTGGTGAGTCTGTACCTGGGTGAGTCTGCGCCTGAGTGGGCCTGCACCCGGGTGAGTCTGCACCTGGGTAAGTCTGCACCTGGGCTAGTATGTGCTGGTGAGTCTGCACCTGGGTAAGCCTGCACCTGGGCAAGCCTGCACCTGGGCAAAGTATGCACCTGGGTGAGCCTGCACCTGGTAAGTCTGCACCTGGGTGAGTCTGCACCTGGGTGAGCCTGCACCTGGGTGAAGTATGCACCTGGGTAAGCCTGCACCTGGGGAGCCTGCACCTGGGTGAGCCTGCACCTGGTAAATCTGTGCCTGGGTGAGTCTGTGCTTGGGTGAGTTACACTCTGAGCTGCAGGCTGCCATAGCTCTCCAGACTTTGTTCTTTCCTCCTTGCCAGCTGGTCTCAGTGGAGAGAGAAGCTCCTGTTCTCCACATGTAAATCACACTTGAATAGACCAAGAGCACTTGCTATTTAGGGATGTTTTGGCACAACCAAGAGCCCTTTTGTGCTACGAATAGCCACCGATATTAAAAATAGCAAAACTGGCACAAATCTCTGTGTGTAAGTGGGGTGGGGAGAGTGTGAAGCCGTTTCTTGAAGCCTGGCACCCTGTTTGTGATATGCTGGACAGTTTGGGAGGCTTTACTGTGTACTCCTAGGGTTTGGACGTCCCTTTCTTCTCCCAAGAGGGTCTTGTACTCTCTGGGATACTGAGCTCGTCAGTTACAACATCTCTCTAGCTCAGTTACAACATCTCTCTAGCTCTGATCGGCCTTTGGTTCCTGGGAGCATCACGCACCATTGTGGTGACAGGAAGAGTTTAGCAGAAGACATCAACCAGCAGGGGGCGCTGAAAGGCCTCTAATTCAGGAGCCGGCTGCTCAAGCTCAGTTAAAGTCCGTGAAAGGCTTTCAAAGCTATTTGCATTTTCTTCCTGGCATCAGAACTTGTTGCCAATGGGAAGGCCAAGGACCTGAACCCGCTGACTTGGCTGATGCTTGGTTGCTTCCTCCAAAGCCCTATGTTCCTGCTTGTGATCCAGCAGTAAAGAAGGGGGGCAGGATGTGACCAATGGGTGCTCGGAAGGGGATGTGGCCAATGGGTGCTCGGAAGGTGGGTCCAGGTGCCACAATATCTGGGAATTTGCATGAGATGACTTTGTAAGTGACAAGCTGGGCATTTCTGGGTGGCCAGGGCACCTGGGTGGACCATCCTCAATGTTTTGCTGTGAGGTTGATCCTCACTGTCCAGCCCGAGCATCAGTTACGGTCACCTTCAATTCAGCTGCATTTGTATGTTCATCATTAGGCTTTGGAGTAGAAATGTTTTTCTTGCCCTTTCTTCATTCATTCACGTCCTTCCTCCTCCTGTCCCTTCAAAGACAGGGGACCCACGCCATAGCTCAGGCTGGCCAGGAGTTTATTATGTAGCCCAGACTGGCTTTGAACTCTCGCCTCAGCGTGCCAAGTGCTAAGATTATAGGTGTGAACCACAACCCATATGGTCCATTGAGAAGCTGTGGGGGAGGAGGGGACAATTTCGGAAGCAGTAGCCATTCAGGACTTGTATTTCTCTCTCCTCGCAGTCTGTCCTGTGTCTGGCTCATTTCTTTCAGATACAGAAGTGTCACTTACATATACTCAGACAGATACACACACAGAGAGAGATTCAAAGACAGACAGACACACGTACAACAGTGGTTCAGATAAGTTCACAGGTGAGACAAGAATTGCCTAATGCCCCATGTTAAATATAAAAATCCAAATATCTAATGGCTCCATTCTACCAGAAAGGTATTGAGAGCCGTGAGCTAACCACCCTCAACAAGGCCCCGCCATCATCACACATACATGGGGCTTTAGGCACTGGGGGGAGAGGAATGGGGGAGGAGGACAGGATGTCTTATTCTCACTGAGGAGTCACCTGAAGGTCTCAGAGGGGTCAGGGGGTGGATGTGTGGCAGCAGTGGGTGGCATGAGGGAGACAGTGGGCGAAGGCGGCTGCTCTGTGGGCTAGTATTTGAACATATTGAGGAATGAGCACACAAAGACCCCTGCTCAGGATGATCTAGAGGGAGGGGCAGCAAACGTCTAAGTGTAGAAAAGGGGGCAGCATGCCGGGAGAGGGGAAATGTTGCTTTTCTTTGTCCCTTCATATTTTACACTGGTGGTATCTTTCTATGCTGTCCAAGCTCCCTTCAAACTCACTATGGAGCCCAGGCTGGCTCTGAAGGAGCGATATACACTAGGGTGATCAGGAACTCACAGTTCTCTTGCCTCAGCATTGTGGGGTACTAAGATTAAAGGTTTGCACCACCATGCCTGACCACGACTGCAGTTTGAGAGAGGTGATGGGTAGATCCCAGGGACCTCTTCATGGCCTGTGTGTGATCCCCCAGGGGCTTCTCTATGACCTGTGTGACCCCAGGGATCTCTCCCTGACCTGTGTGATCCCAGGGATCACTCCATGTCCTGTATGACCCCAGGGATCTCTCCATGACCTGTGTGACCCTACGGATCTCTCTTTGACCTGTGTGATCCCAGGGATCACTCCATGTCCTGTATCTCCCCACCCCCAAGGACTTCTCCATGATCTGTGTGACCACAGGGACCTCTCCATGACCTGTGTGATTCTCCCAGGGGCTTCTCCATGACCTGTGCGACTCCAGGGATCTCTCCCTGACCTTGTGACACCAGGGACCTCTCCCTGACCTGTGTGATCCCCCAGGGATCTCTTCATGACCCGTCTGGCAAAGATTCCAGAGACTCCCCTTTGATCTGCAGAAACCACTGAAGGCTGTGAAACTGAGAGCTCATCTGCTTCAACTAACATTTCAAAAAGATTTTTTGGGCTGCCTTATTAAAAAAGAAAAGCAGGGTTCTCAGGCTGGGGAGACACACTGTAGTAGGTGTGCTTGCCATGAAAGCCGAGGGCCTGAGTTCAAATCCCCCCTCGGAAGTGAAAAGCTGGGTGAGGCAGTGTGTGTCTATAATCCTACAGCTGGAGAGGAGGGTGCCTGGGGCTCACTGATCAGCAGTTTAGTTGAATCAATGTTCTCCAGGTTCAGTGAGAGCCTATCTCAATAAGTAAGGCTGAGAATGACTGAGGGGGATTCTGTCACCTTGGGTCTCTATACATATATGTACACACATGCACACACATGCATGCACACATGTCCACTTACACATGCACACAGGTACAAACCTGTACACAGATACATACAAACACATGCACACACATTCACACATATGTACATACATGCACACACAGGCACATACAGGCACACACATACACATGCACACAAAGGTGCAAACACGTGCACACATATGAACACATATGCACACACATGCACACATATGAACACACATGCACACACATGCACACACATGTACACACATGCACACACAGGCACACATATGTACATACATGCACACACAGGCACACACAGGCATACACATACACATGCACACAAAGGTGCAAACACATACACACATATGAACACACATGCACACATATGCACACACATGTGTGCACCCCATGCAGACATAAAGATCTCTCTGTTGGGATCCTCTCTGTCCATTGAAAATTCCCTTTGTGCCCATGAGTTAGCTCTTCCCTTCCTAGGCATCTTCTTTTTTCTCTGAAGTCCACTCTCCTTAGCAATTTATCTCAGTCCTTCATTCTCTCTCCTCCTCCTGACTTCTAGAACTTTCTGCCTCTACCCTGCCCACACTCATCCCAGCACACCACTCGTACACATTTTTCCCCCCTAATTACTGTTGTCTGTACCACAAGATTCATTTCTGGGCAGGATGCTGAGCGGGGTCTCTCTGCGTGGGTCACCTGCCAAAGGCCATGTACTTCCTTCTTGGCACTTTGTAATTAAAGATTGTTAGTGGGAACAATTTGCAAGCTCTTGTTTAAGGTTTCCTAGGCCAGAGAGCCATCACTTTGGCCTTGGCCTAGGCATATAGGTGAGTTATGCTTTTCCACTCAAAAAAATTAAACTCTATAAAGCATTATCTAAAAAAAACCATATTCAGTTATTTTTATTTTATGTGTACATGGATGGGTGTTCTGCCTACATGTACATTTATGCACCACATGCTTGCCTGGGCCCACAGATGCCAGAAGAGGGTGCTAAATCCCCTGAAACTGGAGTTACACATAGTTGTGAGCCAGTCTATGGGAGCTGGGCGTCAAACTCAAGTCCTTTAGAAGAACAGCCAGGGCTCTTAACCACTGGGCTATTGCTCCAGGTCACAAAGTGGCATTATCTTGAAAAGATAGGCATACTTTGTTCCTTTCTCCGCTAATTCACATTTATTTTAACTCGATTCCAGCTCCGAACATTGCTTGGAATATCCCTTTGTTAATAATGCTTTGCCAGAGTCAGGTTCCTCCTGGCAGTGGACAGGGGTACATTCGAAGGCCATTGGCCAGTTTCCTTGCTGTCAAGAACCATGTCCCAGGGAGGACTCACCACACACTGGCTTTTCAAGATCCATGGCTCCTCAGTAAGCTTAAAACCTCTCTTTTGACAGTCTCTCTCCATCAGATGTCCCTACACACCTAATGCTGCCTTTAACTAATTGTTCAAAGGTATTAGACATGTAATACATTCCATTAATGCCCGAGAGTCTTTGAGAGACAGTTCAAGAGGCTCGGGCTCTGTTCTATTGACCTCTTCCATCAAAGGCTTGGAAGGGCATACAGGAAGCATGCGTGCCAAATTTCAGGTGACATGAAGAAGCTGGGAGGAACAAGGACTGTGACTGGATCCCATACTGGGCCAGCAACTTCAGGAGGCTCTTTTGTGGTGGTCCCAGCAGCCTGGCAAGTGTGATGGAGACCATCTGTGGAGTCATTTGGTGTGGCTGCCAGACAACCAGGTTAGTGTGACCTTGGAAAAGTCACTGGCATTTTCTCAGGATCATTTCTCACATCTAACATGTGAGATACAATATATATGTTACAATACAATATGTCTTTCTTTCTTTTTTTAAGATTTTATTATTTTTTTTAATGTGTGTGAGTACACAGTAGCTGTCTTCAGACACACCAGAAGAGGGCATCAGATCCTATTACAGATGGTTGTGAGCCACCATGTGGTTGCTGGGAATTGAACTCAGGACCTCTGAAAGAGTAGTCAGTGCTCTTAACCACTGAGCCATCTCTCCAGCCCCAATATAATATGTCTTATAACAAATTATGGCCTTTGCTTCCTGGGCTGGCGTGAGTGAGAAACTGCCCAGAGGGCTCAGCTCGGTGTGTGGAAGAATAGACTAGATATGAGTGTGCAAGCTTGCCGCCAGTTATTCAAGAAAAACATTTATTTTGACTTTGTCTATGAATGTTTCAAATGTACGCATGTCCACTGCTGTCTGTGGAGGCCAGAAGGGGGAGCCAAATTGCTGAGAACTGGAGTAGAGTTGTGGGCAGTCACAGGGATGCTGGGAACTGAACCATGGTCCTCTGCAAGAGCGGCCAGTGCTTTTAACCACTGAGTCATCTCTCTCCAGCTCTCCACCGTCTACTCAGTGACTTTTCCAAAGCCACACAGACCTAGTTTGTGTGTGAAAGAGCTGGGGTCAGCACCTAGGGCTGCGGAAAAGAATTTAAAAGATCTACTTGGGTTGTGACTGAAACAAAAAATGGAAAAAATTCCTGAGAGGGACTGAGTGTAGAGACTTGAAAAATTACTTATAGATGCAGACGGGCAGCCAGTCTGGGTGTGGTCAGCCTGGGCCCAGTGAGGACACAGGCTTAAAGGGTGAGTGGGTTGGCTCTGAGGACAGTGCCCGCATGACAGGTGATACTAGCACGCCCTGTTTAGACTGGTGATGGGAGTGACTGGTCCCGCATGGTTGTTGGTGGGGATCATGCACCTTCTGCTGGTGGTAAGGTCTAGGTCTGAAAATGATATTTCCAGTGGACAGTGAGAGCCCTGTGATTAAATCCCAAAGCTCAGGAATTCACATATTAAGGAGAACAGCTTAGGGACCCAAAGGACAGTGTCCTTGGCCATTCAAACTTCTTATTAGGAAGAAGTGAATTTGTTTTGAGTGTGGCTGAATCGGGCTAACTGGTTTTTATGGCAAGTGATAAGACTTAAAATATAGTTCAGTGGTCCTGATTAATTGATTAATGTGCATAAGACCCCAGGCTCAAGACCCAGCATCTCATAAAACAAAAGCCACAACCCCAAGTGCTAAGACCAACACACTATCGGATAGCAAGGTGTTTGGCTACCATAGATAATAAGATATTTGGTTATGCTGGACTAACATAACTTCTAAGGTTGGTGTACTGGCTGGTTTTGTGTGTCAACTTGACACAAGCTGGAGTTATCACAGAGAAAGGAGCTTCAGTTAAGAAGATGCCTCCATGAGATCCAGCTGTAAGGCATTTTCTCAATTAGTGATCAAAGGGGGAGATCGCAATGTGGGTGGTGCGCCATCCCTGGGCTCGTAGTCTTGGGCTCTATAAGAAAGCAGGCTGAGCAAGCCACGAGAAGCAAGAAAGCCAGTAAGTAACATCCCTCCATGGCCTCTGCATCAGCTCCTGCTTCCTGCCCTGCTTGAGTTCCAGTCCTGACTTCCTTTGGTGATGAACAGCAATGTGGAAGTGTAAGCTGAATAAACCCTTTCCTCCCCAACTTGCTCCTTGGTCATGATGTTTGTGCAGGAATAGAAACTATGACTAAGATAGTTGGCGAAATGGCTCTGTGGGTACAAGCATTTACTGTACAAGACTAAGAGTTCAGATCTCTACAAGCCACATAAGAGGCTAGAGAGGTGGTACTGGTGGCCATCTGAGAGCACCCAGGTTTAGTTCCCGGCACCCCCATGGTGGCTCACAATCACCTTTAACTCCAGTTTGCACGGATATGTCACTCTCTTCTGGCCTAGGCGAGCACTGTACTTAGCAGGTCTCTTTCTCTCTCTCTCTCTCTCTCTCTCTCTCTCTCACACACACACACACACACTGAACAATGACAAAGCCAAATGCAGAGCACATGTATCCAGAAGTCTAACATCCCTGTAGGAAGAGATAGGAAGGTCTACAAAAGCTCCAGGGGCCAGATCTTCTGGCTTATGCAGCCGTGAAGAGTCCCTGTCTCACATAAGGTGGGAGATGAGGATGTCCACCCAAAGGCCATCTTCCAATCTCCCTAAGCATGTTGTAATGTGCGCATGTAATGTACTAGAGTACACTGGTTTTGAGTGCCCACTGCTACTCTGCAGTGCAGACTCTAGAGCAGTGAGTGGTCCTCAACCTTCCTAACGCTGAGACCCTGTAATATAGTTCTTCACGTTGCCATGACCCCCAACCATAAAATTATGTCGTTGCTACTTCGTAACTGAAAATTTGCTACTGTTATGAATCGTAACGAACATATCTGTGTTTTTCAATGGTCCAAGGTGACCCCTGTGAAAGGGTCATTTGACACCCCCTACCAAAAGGAGCCACACCCCACAATTTGAGATCCACGGCTCTAGACGAAAACAACCCACAGTAAGAAAACACTTGAGCTAAGCACTTTCTAATGGAGATGCTGCCCAAAGTGAACATTTGCCAATCTCACAGGCGACCCCAAGCTAAGATCACTCTGAAGCCCATGTTCTCCGTCTACCTCTCCTCTGTCTCTGGTTGGGGGCACAGGGAAGGGAAGGCAGGAATCCTTGGACCTTGTGGGAGGGGACTGCAGCAGCTTGTAGTGGGTCTCTGGGGTCTGAGTTCTCTTTCCTGGCTATGGGTGGCAGTTGGGAGCGGAGGGGATTGCTGCTGAGCAAGCCCAGGTGTTCCTACCTGGATTTAGGACTTTGCAGGTTTTGGCGGCTGAGGAGTCGTGCAGCCGAGACTCGCTTTTTGTGAACATTGGAAAGACCTGTGGGGAAGAAATAATGGCTGTAATGAAGGGGGACTAACCAATGGTCTACAAAGCCTCCCCAGCTTTGGGTATGTGCTCGCGCATATGTGTATATGCGTAATGGTGTGTGCACAGGCGCATGCGTGTAGGCGTGTGTGTACAAGCCAGAGAATAGCCAGGGCTGTCATTGTTTACGTGTTGTTCAAGCTGATCACTTGAGACAGGGTCTCTCACTGGCCTGGAGCTGGCCAGCTAGGCTAGGCTGGCAGGCCAGTGAACCCCAAGATTCTCTTGCCTCTCTTCCCCAGGGTTGGGATTACAAGCAAGTGCCAACCATGACTGGCTCTTTCATGCGTTCTAGGGAACTGAACTTGGGTCTTGGTGTCCGCAAAGCCCATACTTTACCAACCGAGCCATTTCCCCAGCCCCCTCTTCAGAGCTTCCTCTGGAGTGTAAGGGATGAAACAAGGGGGCAGGCATTGGTGGGGCTCGGTGAGATGGTTACAGACACTGAACCAAATGCCAAGGTGACTGGGATGGAGGTGAGGATGCAGAGGGGCTCCTAGGTGCACAGTCCCCTGCGTGTGGGGACAGAAGCGTGGCCTGACTGCATGTGCAAGGGCTTCTCTGAAAGGGGGACCAAAGTGACACAGCTACTGTCGCTACACACCCCTGAGGGGAGCCCTCCAGCTCCACCCTCCCCAAGGTTATAAAGGTGTCCCAAAGTGCATGTCAGGTACCTTGGGTCAGCTCCGGAGCTTCTGCCACATATGTGAGTCGGAATTTGTTCCTCTTCCAGCTGCGGTCATTGCTGATGAGGGAGTTGTTTGCCTTCTCAATGTTAACATCATCTCCCACGCAGAACACGTCACAGGCGGCCTGCAGCCCACAGAGTTATCCTAGATGTCAGATCATTTATCCTAGGTACTTCCTCCCCAGGAGCTCCAAGTCATGGCATGGAGGTCTCCCACCCTCCCGCCCTCTCTTTCTCTATTCTCTTCTCAGCCCCTCCTCCCTCTCTCTACCCATTAGTCCAGATACTCATCCTTCCTTTCACCATCCACCACCAACCCACTCACTCACTCATTCACCTAGCCACCCTTTCATCTACCTAGCTACCTGTCCATCCATCTACCAATCCTTTCTTTCATCCATCCATCATCCATCATCCATCCATCATCCACCCATCATCCACCCATCCGTCATCCGTCCATCCATCCATCCACCCATCCATCATCCATCCATCATCCATCCATCCACCCATCCACCCATCCATCCATCCATCATCCATCCATCCACCCATCATCCACCCATCCATCATCCATCCATCATCCATCACCCATCATCCACCCATCCGTCATCAGTCCATCCATCCTTCTATCCATCCATCATCCATCCGTCCATCTAGCCCCACCCACCCATCTACCCCCGCCCATCCGTCACCCTACATTTTGAGTAGTGACTTGAGGGCCTTACTTCTACTGAAGACACATCTATGATGACATTTATTACTAAATCCCATGTGCCCAGAGGCTTAACATTAAAATGAAAGTAAATACCATAGAATTTCCTTTCATCGTCTTCAAAAGGTTTAAAACAATTATATAGAGCCAGTACACACTGTCTGGATACAAGTTTTTTGTTTCCTTTGTGGTCAAAGCTCCTTAATCAGCAAACAATAATCCTAAGAGTTACTGCTCAGAACTATTAGTAAACATTTTCTGAGACAGATTCAGAAAGGTCTTTAACGTTTGGTCGCCAATGATGCCCCTGCCTCAGCCTCTCAGATAATGGCGACTGAGATGTAAACAACCTCGAGACTACTTTTCAGTGAAACTTAAAATTTTCAAGCATAGGTTTTATCATTATACGGCTGTGTGCTGATTTACAAATAGTTGCCATGTTCATTAACTGAAAACCAGAAAAGTAAAATATTGTACCGCGGAGTACCATTTAACCACAAAAGCAGTGGTAACACACGTGGAAGTAGAAATGAAATAATTTAACGGTTGGTGGTCACCACAGCCTGTGTTAAAGGGTCACAGTGTTAGGAAGGCTGAGAACCATTGGTTTAGGCTTTTCAGGGTCCTAACCTCTGGGATGCTCTGTCAAGGCTGGCTGCTGAGCTGAGGAGAGATAGCTCTCTCAGAGGTGAATGAACCCGCACCATCCCGGCTCTCCATGTCTGGGTGGAAGCCCAGGGACAGGCTTACAGACACGGCTCCCCCTTATATCCCACAGAGCCCTGGACCTTCTGCACAAGCTCAATGACAGAAGCTGGCAGGACCTTTCCTTCTGGGACTGCCGATGAGGATGGAGTCCAGGGCAGTGAACAGGACAGAAGGTAAAAGCCACAGGGCTGGTGCTCAGTTTCCCCAGGAAAATGTGTGTGTTGAGGTTGCTCAGATTCACTGAAGCTCTATCCTGGCTGTGTGCATTGGGGAAAAACCCTCCCTTCCTATCTGTCTCCCTGTCCTTCATTTCCCTTACAGTCTTCTCCCTCCTTCCCTCCCTCCCTCCCTTCTCTCCCTCACCTCCCTTCCTTTCCCATGCCAGGCAAGCAGCCTACCACTGAGCCATCCCACCATCAAGCCCCGCCCCCTCCGCCCCCATGGACAGCTTAGCACTGTCTGGGGTATGGTGGGTCCCATACCTTGAAGACTTTCTTGGCCCAGGTCCTGAAAGCTTCTTCCTGCCCACAGAGTTCATCTCCCTCCCTCATCTTGAGAATCCTCTCTCCTCCCAGCTCCTCCAGGAGGGTGTCCACTGCATGTCCAAAGGCACAGAAGTGGGGGTACGCCCGAGAGCCCAGGCCGAATACTGAGAACCTGCCCAAGAGGAAAGAGGTCTGTGATGGGGGTTGTGGGGTGTGGGAGGTGGGGAAGGTCTGGTGCCATGGACTGACTAGCGTTACTTCGACATTCACGTAAGCCTTGAACCCTTATGGGACTGTATGCTGAAATAGGAGCTTTAAGAAAGTGATCAAGGTTAATAAGAGTCCTATAAAGCCAATTTCATCTCCAACAGGAAGGTACTCACTGACAAGCTAGTAAGAGAAGCCAGCAGGAACCCACCCCTTGCTGAACTCCTAGCTTTCAGAACTATGAAAAAAACCCACGTTTCCATGAAAGGGTGACTTGGACCCCAAGGGCTCTTAAGATTCTTTCTCTTGGTCTCTAAAAGCGATTGCTGTTTCCAGAGAAAGTTCTAGTGGTGTCTGAGGAGGGAGGGCAGGGAGGGCAGTGAATGGACAGACCCTCCTCTATTCGTTAGACCACTGACAGAAATGAATCTCAGTGGGACGCTTTCGTTTGGGACAAATCAATTTGTTTTAAGAAGGACGGCAAATTAATCCCAGCACACGGGAGGCAGAGGCAGGCGGGGTTTCTGAGTTCGAGGCCAGCCTGGTCTACAGAGTGAGTTCCAGGACAGCCAGGGCTACGTAAAGAAACCCTGTCTCAAACAACAAAACAACAACAACAACAACAACAACAACTAAATAAAAAGAAGGACGGCAAAAAGAATTCTAATAAACCTCTGTTGGCCTGTCTCTACAGCACCTCCCTCAGACATGTGACTCCTGTGCTTACCAGCCACGGAGCAGGTGGCTGACTCATGACAACACTTCTGGACAGACTGAGGGGCCCACGCCACAGTCACTGGGAGAACCATGTTTCCATGACAGTTGCTACTTTTGAGTACAAAGTTGCTATTTTAAACCTCAGAGCCAACAGGTGACTGGTTCTCATCTGCCGGGCCAGATAGCAAAGATACGTAAGGTTTCAAAGTTGAAGGTGCCTTGCAGTCTTTCAGATAGGGAAAAACAAAAGCCTGCATATTTTTAATGGCTGAAATTAAAATATCACCATAATAATGAAGTACAATTATTTTTGGCGTGCTCGTGTGTGTGTGTGTGTGTGTGTGTGTGTGTGTGTGTATGCACATGGAGGACAGATGTCGACTTCAAGTGTTGTGTCTCTGAACAGCATGGGGGAGGGCAGGACTGCTCACTGGGACCTGAGGATCCTCCTGTCTGTCTCTCTTCATCGGTGCTAGGGTTACAGCTGCATACACCTGCTTCTCTGCCTCTTTTCACATAGGTGTTAGGGATGGAACTCAGCTTCTCATGTTTGTGTGACAAGAGCCTTTTGGACTGAGCCCTCACCATGCTCCTGAGCAAAACTCCTTGAATACAACTCCACCAGTGAGAAGAAGCTTTTTGGGGGGCATGATCGAGGGGGATAGAATTTTTGCCTAACTATGAAGGTAATACTAAAATTATGTTCTGATATCAAACCCTAAGAGCTATACCACAATAAGTGATGCAGACCTCGGGCTTTGGCTGATAAAGACGTGGCCATGTTCATTGGCGTGGGCTGCTGGTGCTAGGGGAGCTGTGTGTAGGTGTAGGGATGTAGAGAGCGATGTTTTCCTGCTTTCTATTCAACTTCAATGCCAGCCTACTGCTGTTTTAAAGATGCAGTGTTGGGTTGGGGAGACAGCCCAGTCAGTGGGCAAAGTGTTCATAAGGACCAGTCTTAGGATTTCTAGAACCCACATAAATCTGAAGAATCCCAGAATTCCTGTAGCCAGAAAAGAGGCAGAGACAGGAAGCTCGCTGTGTCAGCCACCTTGGAGCATGCAGACATGAGAAGAGACCCTGTTTCAAATGAGGTGGAAAGGGAGGTCCCACATGTGAGGCTGCCCTCTGACCTCTACGTGTGCACTGCGGTGTGTGTGCCATGCATGTAACGCATACATGCATGTCACATACACGTATAAAACAGGAAAGTGTGTAAAAACAGACACTGTTCTTCAGTCTAGGGGATCTATGTCCTGTGCCCTCTGAGCCTGGCTCTCAGTAGTCAATAAGAAGTCTCATCTGGTTAAGAAGGGAGAAGCCCATGCCTAGGTCAGGATGGTAGACCAACAGGGCATTGGCCTTACCTTGACCGTTATCCAGGACAGGGCTCCACTTCCTTTCTCTCTCCAAATTCTAAACTGAACACGCATGGAATCCCCGAGTACTTGTCTTGGTTACACATTCTCCCCCCAAATGTCTCATGGAATCTGACTCTGCTTAGGAAAAGATGGGGTTGGGGACCAGTTTTCAATTCTGACTACGTAGTAGAGGTCGCTGGCTGGGCTTAGAAGCAAAAAAGGCAGTAGCAGGCCCAGTTCTAGACCAACTGTAGAATCTCTTCAAGTCAGGCTTAGGCCTCACACTGGTAGATCAAAAACAACCCCCCTCCCCCAGGTGGTTTTGTTTTGTTTGAAGCTCCTAATGTAGCCCAGGCTGGCCTTGAACTTGCCATCCACCTGCCTCAGCTTCTCAAGTACCAGGACTACAAGTGTGCACAGCCATGCGTGGATCACCCCAGGTGGTTCTAACGTGCACCCAGGGTTGAGAAACACTAGATCACTTTAGTGGGGTGTCTCCAGAGGTGTTCACTCTGTATAAAATGAGTCTACTTGAAAAAGCGGCCCTGACAGTGGCATCTGGAGACTACTGCCCTTCGGTGTAGACAGTGGGCGGGCCATCGTGATGGGCTCTGGGAGGGAGGTAGAGGAAGACGCATCAGAAGTTGCGGGATTCAAGTATATGGGAGACCAGGTAGTGTGAGTTAGAGAGGAAGAGGCCCCAGGGGAACAGAAAACCACCTTGCAGATGATCCGCACTCTCTAAGAGCCTTTATCAACCTCACAAGAACCTGGTGCCCTTGCTCACCTCACATTGGCCAGGGGTCCGGTACTTTCAAAGTTATCTCTGAGGTCAGGACCGTCGCCTGATGGCTTGCGGGAGTCAGAATAGGAGGAGACGCTGTTGAACCGGACCTTGTAGCTCCTGTGACAAAGGAACGGGCGGCTGTGAGTTCTCTTGGAGAGCCCTCCTGAGGCCAACTTCCACTCTCGATCTTCAGTTTATCGGTCCTGCTTCTAGAACCTTCTCTCCAGTATTGATTATTATATTTATTAATCACACCTCTGGACTCTTTGAGAATTTATCAACTTAACCATAACTCACCACAATGATAGCTGGTTTGAATAGGTATGGCTCCAATAGACCTTCGTATTAGAACGCCTGGCCCATAGGGAGTGGCACTACTAGGAGGTGTGGCCTTGTAGAGGTGGGTGTGGCCTCGAAGTAGGTGTGGCCTTGCTGAAGTGGGTGTGGCCTTGCTGAAGTGG
>JADRCH010000259.1:528426-613452 GCA_019843965.1 Rhynchomys soricoides
TGCACACACACAGATGCTCTCTACCTGTGCTGGCTGTCACCGGCAGCAACCAGACTGTGGGCTTCAGGGTCAGCATGGGAGAGGGAAGGCCCTTTACGGGGAAAGAAACGCAAGGGTTCCGGGTACCTAGAGCGGAGAACGGATGGTGCCCTATCTCTCCCTGAAGGAGGCAGGAATGGGGAAGCTGCTGTGAATGGAAAGGAGACAGATGGGGAGGTTGAGGGCTAAGATGCTTGAGGTGATGCTGAGCAAGGGTTGCCTAGGAGGTGCTCATGGCTCTGATCCCTGGGTACCCAGAACCTGGGTTTGTTTGGTCCTGTGTGCTCAGGAGGACACCTAGAGAGAGCCTTTAACTGCAGTCAGCTACGGCACTGCACACACATTCTTAAGTCACAGGATTTGCTCTTTGGAAACAACCTTGTGTTGGCCTCCTTGAGGGGTGGCTCAGCATGCACCTGCGCTATGTTCAACACCTCAAAGAAGGTTCTGGAGGTTTCCAAAGATGGTCTGGACCACAGATGTGTCTGCCTTGTAAAATACTTTGAGGGGAAAAACAGTTTTCTCCTTCTGCCATATGGGTCCTGGGGATCGAACTTAGTTATCAAGGTCAGTGGCAAGCAACCCTGTCTACTAAGCCATCTTGCCAGCTCTTTAAGACGCCTTTAGAAGGTGAGATGCGACTCCTTCAAGACTGTGTGTGAAACCTTAGGAGGCATCTTGTTCAACCCTTTCAACTTGACCTTGATCTGGGTTGCACAATCATGGTGAGCACCAGACGGGCAGTTCTAAGGACAGAGTGGCTCCCACTGACTTTCAGTGTGGGTTTCAAAGGCCGAGGGGGGACAATGGGTCTCAGCTTTCCTAAGACTCTCCCATCTTCCCCCCCGCCTCCCCCCCACCCCCGGTTTGGTTCTCAGCAATCAAAGAGTCAAGGTAAACAGGATAATCTTTGCTTGATAACCAAGGAATCAGAGACACAGAGGAGAGGTCTGATTGAGTCAGAGATCAGAACATCAGCCACGGTGAAGCCCAGACCACCAGCTAAAATTCCATCTCCAAAGACTGGCAACCATGGCTCGGCCTTCACATGAATCCTAGGTGTCAAGACATACTAGTAAAGGGTTCCCAAGGGCATCCTATGACATGGGGGGGGGGGGCTGCAATCACTTACTTCCTCTCCTCCTGCACAGAGTTGGGGTGCCTCATCTCCATTAAAGCACAGCCGAATTTCTAGAAGTCAGAACAATGTGAAGAACATATTAGAGGGTAGGCACAAGGTCTGGGGCCATAGCTGGTAAAAGAGGAGCCTGATGCCTGATGGGTAGATGTCAGGGGTTGAGGTGGGCAGCAATGCCCCAGTTGTAGGCTCAACCCCTACAACTGTGGGGGTGGGGTGGCCATTCAAAGCACAGGTGTGAACTCTTTACCCCAGCGCACAGCTAACTGTTGCGATCTTTATTATATGCAAGTTCTGCTCCAAGCTTAGAACTGGGGTGCCTTAAACACATAGCTCACTGAGAGGCCCATTTATCCAAGGGACACTGATAGAAAAAAACTTGGTATTGTGCCATTCGCCCATGTTGGATCAAATCAAAGTCTTGGCTTTGGGGATTGAGGAGGGTTTACTACTGAGTGGGGAAGGGATCTCTGCTGTGGCTATTTTCTCTGGAGAATGGAACCCCATGCTAGGACAGGGACATCCACTCACCTCCCCGTTCTCAGGGGGGTCTCCATTGCCAAAGGTGCTGGTGACCACCAAGACCAGAGCTTCGTGTTCCAGGTGCACAATGTCATATTCCTCCATGGACATAGCCTAAGTGAGGAGGGACACAGGGGAGGGGAGAAGGGGTGAGCGGTGACAGGGAGAGATAAAGTGACAGGGGATGAGGGCATGAGGAGGGAGAAGGGAGCAGTTCTGAGCTGTCTCCTTGCACGGGGGCCCAATGTTCCAGATGCTCACTCTTCAGTGAGCTCACACCGGTAACACTAACGCCTTTTGCTGACATGAAATCTTGCTATGGCCATTGTGCCCTGAAGGACTATGGGAATTCTGGGTCCTGGTCCAATGAAATGGTTGCTGGGAGATTAGATCTTACCTCCCAGGTGCTAGGACTAAAGGTAGGCCACCATACACCTGCCATTTATATTTGGGAGCTGGCCATCCAAACTCCAATTCTCTTGCTTGGATGGTGAGTGCTTTACTGGCCAAGCCATGGGGCCAATCCCAGGTCACTGGATTTTTCGTGATAGTGGAGTCCTGACCGTGGTTAGCCAGACTTGATCAGGCAGCACCTGACTAGGCTTGCTCAGTCTTCTCTAATCCTGCCTCCAGTGCCCCAAAGGACATGAGCTCTTAAGGCTGAGGTGCCCTCAGGCAAGCTTGTTAGTTGAGTCTTAGCATTACTTGCATATTTCTCAAAGCATGGTCTAAGGAACCCCAGTTTCCCCAGATGCTTCATGAGAACAAGGGATCCATGGTCAGATATGTTTGGGAAATACATCATTTTCCACATTATAATGGGTGTTTTTAGATAAAAGGTTGATGCGTCCTGAACTGATATGAGCTGCGGAGCTAGGGCTCTCACACTGACCCCCAGCGGGATGGAGTCTTCTCTGTTTACTAAAATTTTGTGCTAGAGACAGGGGTTGCATGTGGTCTGGACTCTTGTACACAGATATGTGAATTACTTATTTTCTGTGAGGCTCCAGGGAGCCCATACTACACGCTCACCTTGGCATCGAAGGCGTGCTTGAAGATCTCACACAGGGTCTTGGCATAGGCTTGTGATTTGCCTGTCTCCGTGGCATAGAGAATGGTCGCTTTGACCCTCTTGGCCATGGCCTGTCCCATCAGCTTGGCTGAGAACTTGACAGCCCTGAATGGGGGACAGAGAAGGGACACGAGATACTGAGACTTAGGGACCCCTAGAGACACACCACACCTCAGAGTTTAAAGACCATATTGACTTCTACATTAGCTCCACAGCCCAACAAGATGTGAGGTTCAAGGTTGTCAACTTGGATGTTGTTGGGTGGTTATATCTAGTCCTGTTGGGTGGTTATATCTAGTCCTGAGAACCTTATAATGTCACTAATAATGCCCAGACCCAGAATTAGAGGGTCTTTAGAGATTGTTGAGAAGAGAATTTATGTCATGTATTCATTGATTGCATGTGCATGAGTAGCCTTGTGCTTTTACCTCAGCCTAGGCATGGAGGTTAGAGGTCAGCCTGCCCAAATTGGTCCTCCCTTTCCACCATGTGGATCTTGGGATTTAGACTCAGGTCCGCAGGCTTGGCAGCAACACTTTTACCCTCTGAGTCATTTTACTGGTGGGACTTCAGTGGTTTGTAACACCCGCCAAGGAAGAACCAGATCGCTTTATTTACAAACAAACATCTAGCCAAGGTTCTGCATGGAGCTTGGTACCTGGTGGATACCATCTAGGCAGACATCAAACGTCTATCAAAAGAAATTGTGAATTTTTAAAGACGCTGTACCTAAGCTGGGAGGAGTCTGACACCAAGTTGAAGAAATTTAAGCTAGGGCTGTACTGGTGGGGGGAGGGGCAGCGGAGAGTGAGGGAGAGGGGCATGGGAGAGGGGGGAGGGGAGAGGGAGGGAGAGAGGAGAGGGAGGGGCGAAGGAGGAGCAGGAGTGGCTGCCCACCACAGATTTAGCTGTACTTGAACTTCCATTCCAACCCTCACTTAGAAGTCTCCTAGAAAACAAATGACTAGATATCTCCCGCCTGGGAGATATTGGTGGTTAAGTTCATCATTTTATACAATTAGAGAAACCACAAACGCTGTAGGAAGAAGGCTTTGAGCTCAGGGGGAGGGAGAGAGAAAGGTGCTGGGCCGGCTCCCCTGGAAGGGTGGGAGCCCAGAGAGCATGTGTAATTAACACACAGGGTCTCCACCCTGAATTTAGTAACAGTGTTTCTTCCCACTGCCTCTCTCTCCTGAAGCCTGCAGGATGAAACTATAGCCAAATGGGATTGTTTAGGATGCTCTGGTGAGGATAGGAGGCTGCTGGCGAGCTCTTACTGGCCGAAGTTGTGGAGATGGAAGAGAGAAGGATGGAGGGAGACAGAACAGGAACATCTACTGGGTCCAAGTCCATTAGGTCAGGTACTGCAGGGTGGATCGGAGTCTTGCCTTTGGGGTCCTTAATATAGATGTTACCTGCTACATGTATACTTGGATGCTACACATGAGGGTTCTAGGATCTGGGGGCAGAAGACAAGCTAGCTTAGTTTGTGTCAACATCTTCTGCCAAACAAAGGTTCCAGCTAAGTGAATGGATGGGGTTCGTTTTCTCAAGACAGAGAGTTGGTGACCCCATTAGGTTTTCTTTGTGGCGTACACCATATATGCCAGCTTGACTCTGGACTGAAAGTGATTTCTCAGGGGCCTTGGTCCATAGCTTCTTGATCTTTCATTTGGTGCAGTAAACCATTATGATGATGATGATGATGATGATGATGATGATGATGATGATTATTGTTTTTTGAGCCCTGGCTGTCCTGGAACTCACTCTGTAGACCAGGCTGGCCTCAAACTCAGAAATTATTATTAAATTTTTTAAAAGTCAGGGTCTTTGTTTTCAAAGTTCAACCTGGTCTTCCCTAATTCAATACCGTGTGTGTGTCTGTGTGTGTGTGTGTGTGTGTGTGTGTGTGTGTGTGCCTGTGTGTTGGTGGAACGGATAGACTTACCCATCACTGAGTTGTCACAGAGTACAACACCCGCCTAGCTCCAGGCACTCTCAGCTTGTGGACAGATAGATCCCTCCATCCCCCAGTGCAGGGCACTTACTCTGCCAATTTCTTGAAGCCAATGGCTCGCCGCTTCGTGGGGGTCCCATTAGTGCCCTTCCACACGTGGGTGTTCCATGGATCAGGCTGGGAAGAGAAGCAATGATACCAGTCAAAGCTCTGGGGAAATTCAATCACACTGGGATATTCCCAGAGTTCCCTGGGGCTGGGGCTGCCCAACCCCTAGTTCCACAAGGTAGGAATTGAGCCAGGGATGGCCACATATGCCTCTGTACAAGGTGATGGGTACACCTCCTTGCAGTGTCTCACCAGCCTCATTCCCTTAGACGCCATGTTTGAAATAGGGTCTGGATACATAGTCCAGGCTGGCTGCAAATTTCCCATCCTTCTGTTTCAGCCCTCCTGAGTCCTGGGATTCCAGCTCAAGCTCTTCCTGGACCTGAACTTCCTCTTCCTGAATACCTGCTTCCTGTCTCTGTAAGTCTCTCAGGCTACTGGACACAGCCATGCCCACAGCACTGTTTGAAGATGGCCCTTGGGGGTTGGGGAAACTTGGCCCATGCATGGTGGGTCTCAGGGTAGAGGGGATCCTGGGGCAGGGTGGGGCAGGACCTGGTACTCAAAGGACGGGGTGAGTCGATAGTTGAGCATCTCCTGGTGGAAGACAGGGGTGATGCTGCCTGACATGGGGGGCACAATCCACACCCAGTCGGCGGGGCAGCCCCCTCTGCAGCGGTATTCATTCTCCATGTGTTTGATAAAGGACTCGGTGGCGGAGTGGTGGTCAACGATGGTCACCTTGTCACTCTGCAGGAGGAGAAGGGGACACGGAGTCAGGAAGGATGAGAAGGTGGGGGTATGTGTTTGGGTACCTTCCCTACAGAGTCTGCCAGAAATCCGCCTGCCCTGCCTCCTGAGTGCTGGGATTAACGGTGTGCGCCACCACTGCCCGGCTGACTCTAAGTTCTTTAAGTCTAATTGCCCAGGAGAAAAGTTCTGCTTGGTGCTAGTTTTTCTCCAAGACCTTCCTCATCTGTCTTTAGTCAGGGGGGTGGAGCCTCAGGCGGGAGCTAGACTCTCAGGGTTTTGGTTTTTCATATCTGTGGACTTATCTCAGGCTTTATTTACCTTCTGTAACTATTTATAGTGGTGAAATAAAACCCTCTCAGCGAAGACAGTTTTAAGGAGTAAGTTTGAGTCTATGAGAGATTAAATGAGTAAGGCAGTGTTACCATTTGTTGGAGTGGGTGTGGCCTTGTTGGAGTGGGTGTGGCCTTGTTGGAGGAGGCGTGGCCTTGTTGGAGGAGGCGTGGCCTTGTTGGGAGTAGGTGTGGCCTTGTTGGAGGAGGCGTGGTCTTGTTGGAGTAGGTGTGGCCTTGTTGGGAGTAGGTGTGGCCTTGTTGGAGGAGGCGTGGCCTTTTGGAGTGGGTGTGGTCTTGTTGGAGTGGGTGTGGCCCTGCTGGAGTAGGTGTGGCCCTGCTGGAGTAGGTGTGGCCTTGTAGAAGGAAGTGTGTCACTGTGGGCGTGGGCTTTAAGACCTTCATTCTAGCTGCTAGGAAGCCATTCTTCACCTAGCTGACTTCAGATGAAAACAGAACTCTCAGCTCCTCCTGCTCCATGCCTGCCTGGATGCTGCCATGTTCCCACAGTGATGATAATGGACTGAACCTCTGAACCTGTAAGCCAGCCCCAATTAAATGTTGTCCTTCTAAGAGTTGCCTTGGTCATGGCATCTGTTCATAGCCATAAAACCCTGACTAAGAGAGGCAGCATGGAGGTGGGCATGGATTCACAGACTGTCTAAGAGACACTGCCCTGACTCCTTCCCTTCTTTTACCTCTTTTATGTCCTGAGTGCTTCCATCAGGGGCCAAGTTCTGATCATTTCTATAACTCCTTAACTCTCCACAGGAAGTTGCCTCCCCCCCCCCCGCCATCCTCATGGACCTCTGCACCCTGATGTTCTGTGAGGTACCTGCTCTGTTCACATCCATCCAAGGTCTGAATGAACATGCCTATCTTCTGTCTACTAGGGCAAGGCTATTGTCACGTCTCAAAAGAGCTACCGAGATATGAGTTGGTGTCTGCCTACGTGGCATGACAAACGACGGTGCCCACATTGTGCCGAAGAGCACTGTGATCTGTATGGTCTATTTTCCCCTCTCATCTTAATTTAACTCCTGATGGGGGGCAGGGAGCTACACGGCAGAGGGTGAAGATGGGTATCAAACCTGTGACGGATAAGTCTGAGTCCCTAAGAGATGGAAAAGCATGGAGACCCGGTCATCAAGCTGCAGAATCTTAAATATCAAGTTTAGTCCTTCCTTTCACTTCCCTTCATCAAATGTCCACCCTGCCCAGGTCACGACCAGAAGGCGTGTGGGCAAGAGGTAGGTCACATGACATATGGGAGCTGCTGAAGGGGATTATTTTTTGGTGTTTATGTATTCAAGTGTGTATGAAGGTGCATGCGCATATATGTGCATGTGGAGATGGGAGGGGAACTTTGGGTGTCATTCCTCAGACGCCTGTTTGACACAGAGTCTCTCATTAGCCTGGAACCTCACCAAGGTGGGCTAGGTTGCATAGCCAGAGAGGATCCAGGAATCTCTGCCTCCTGTCTCACTGAGGATTGAATTTAGTACCCCATACTTGTGAAGCCAGCCCTTCACTGACTGAGCTGTCTCTCCAGCCCCCAAAGCTGGACCTTTGTAGGCAGAACCCTTGGCTCTCTGTTTGGGGTCTCTAGAGCAGTGGTTCTCAACCTTCCTGATGCTGTGACCCTTTGATACAGTTCCTCATTGTGTGACCCCCACCTATAATTGCTACTTCATAACTGGAATTTTGCTTCTGTTAAACATCATAATGTAAATATCTGTGTTTTCTGATGGTCTTAGGCCCCGTCTGTGAAATGACCCACAGGTTAAGAACCACCGCTCTAGAAGGTTCTTTTCTCTCTCTCTCCTTTGAGGCCTGAGCTTGGTGCTGAGCCCTAGGGTACCTGGAAGCTGTACAGAACAGCAATGTTGATCTCCACCAGGGCTTGGTCCTTCCAGAGGGAGGATGTCTTCCTCATGTCTAAATCCATCTTCTTGGCTACTTCCTGGATGGGCAAAGAAAGCATGGAATCAGGGGCTGGCTAACTCTGGATTTCAGACCAAACACAGTGGTGTTTTGCATTCTTTGTTTGTTTGTTTTTCGAGACAGGGTTTCTCTGTGTAGCCCTGGCTGTCCTGGAACTCACTCTGAGGACCAGGCTGGCCTCGAACTCAGAAATCCGCCTGCCTCTGCCTCCTGAGTGCTGGGATTAAAGGCGTGCGCCACCATTGCCAGGCTGGTGTTTTGCGTTCTTAATTATCAATAACCACTCATGGGCTGTCTGACTCGCTCACAGGCTCCAAAGATTTGCTATTGACAACCCAGTTGGTAACTAAAGAAACATAGCTGGCCCTTAAGCCACTAAACTCATGTGTCAATCAATGTAGGAGAACAAATGTGCTAATGCCTAATACTTGAGACCTGGAGACCCAGGGACTAGCGGCTTTCTAAGCCAACGACACTCTAGCAAAATAACTAGAAAGAAATATGTCCTGGCATTAATACTTGACATAATAGAAACGAGTACCAGGTCACAGTGGCAGAGGCCCAGAGGCAAATTCCTTAATTAAAGCTGTGCTTTTCCCCCCCTCTGTCAAGGCTAGTCACTGGTGGGAGCCCAGGTCTCATTACACCGCTCAGATGCTACCATCGCTCAATTTGGGTAAATTGCTCCTCAGCCCGGCTGACATCGTACCCAGCCGCTGGAATTGAAGGGCCAGGGTGACAGAGTCTCTCATTTAAGTCGTGAGGTGACTCGGAGAGCAGAGAGCGGACTTATTAATTCACTGTCCGAGGCGAAGGCTTTCGGTTTTGCTTGGATCAGAATCAGGAACACCTCCTCAGGAAGTGAACGGTTCCTGCTTTATGTAAATCTGTCTAATGCCCTGGTGAATTTCTGAAATGGGGAAGGTTCAAAAAGCTGGGCACGGTACTATTTACTTTGATTAAAAGAATAAAAAAAATGTAGAGAAAAATGCCCGTTTGACTTGAAAAAAATAAAACAAACAAACAAAACCAAAAACCAAAACTTCCAGATGAATTAGCAATACTGCTTGAACGAGAAACCAGCCTAATGTGGGTTTTTTCTTTCTTGCCAGAGGCTTGTATATACTGGTATCCATCTGCTAGGGAGCTTGAAAATTCTGATACCCAGACCACAATCCAGACGGACAGAGGTAAGAATCCTATGGGCTGGGGCCCTGCCTCCATGAAACTCTCCAGGTCACCCCAGCAAGGCTGATGAGATTGCTTTATTTTTCATGTTTTTGAAACAGGGTCTCATGTAGCCCAGGCTGGCCTGGAACTCACCATGTAGCAGAGGATAGCCCTGACTTCCTAATCTTCCTAATTTTACCTTTCAAGTACAGGATTACAGGCATGAGTTACCATGCCTAGACACATGAGTGAGTTTTAACAGCCTAAATGTAGTGCTTGGCTCTGAGTTCTAATTTCGACTCTTTACTGAAAGACTGTGTGATCCGGACTCACCCCTGACTCCTCAGTTTCTCTGGAACCTCCTTGGAAACATGGCCAACAGTTGGACATTGCTGTTGGGACATTTACTAACAAATACAACATAACAACAACAACAAAATATTCCCCCAAATAAAGTCTTTGGTGACAGCTTGGTGGCAGAGAGCTTGCCTAGTGGGCTCAGGGATATATCGGTTCAACTCCGGTATTGTAGAAACAAATAGGAAAACCAAACCAAACAAATCCAATACCTAGGACCCCAATCTTCTCAAACACCCTGCATGGCTCCTGCAGTCACCTCTCTACAGCCAGCACGCCACAACAGCATGATCTGACCACCCTGGTCCAAAATATTCAAAAGAAATGCATCTGTACAAAGCATGCAAAGCCTATTCACCGGCCACTGTTGCGTAAACTGTAGATTGACCGCCATTTGTACGGCACATATACTGTGTCTTGAATCATATGTCAGCTGCAGAGGGTTCTGATATCCCAGAAGCTCAGTGTAAACAGCACAGAATTTTATGTATGGGACTTGGGTATCTGAGGTACATGTGTGTGTGTGTTTGTGTGTTTCTGCATGGGTGTCTCCATGCACATACGTATGTGGTATGAGCACACATGCATGTGTTTTCATTTAGAGAGCAGAGAGCAGCTTCTGGTGTCTGTTGCTCTTCAGTGGCCATCCACCTTGTTTACTGAGGCAGGCTCTCACACTGCCCTGGAACTTTCCAAGTAGGCTTGACTTCCTGCCAGTGAGCTCCAGAGATCCACCTGTCTCCCTCCATTCCCCATGCCCTGCTTGTAAAATGTGAATTCTGGGTCTTAAACTCAGGTTCTCATGCTTTGGGTGGGAAGCACTTGATCTACTGAGTCCATCTCTCTGTCCATCTGCAGATTTTCATATCTGAAGGGGCCCAGAGAATCGTCTATGGATGTCAAGGGAAGTCCTAAGTGCAAGGTGCTCATGCAGCGCTCTCTGTGGTGGTGGCTATGCTATTTGCTACTTCAGCCTTCACTAGGAAAGACAGAGGTGTGTCTGGCATTTCTAGAAGATTTACCAGGACTGTAGCTCTGTCCCAACACATCCAACCTCCCAACCCCAAAGCTGCAGAGCTGTGTCCTCTGTTACCTCACCTCCAGGATGTTGTATCGAGAGTTGTCACAGTAGTCACGGACACCGATCTCCGTACCCATGTACCAGCCGCTGAAGGGACATGCACTGAACTCCAGGCCTCCTATCTCCAGCAGCATGTTGGACACAGCAGGGAGGCCATACCATTTGAGTCCCAGGTCCTTAAACCAATCGAACCTACAGAGAATGACGGGTGGTCCTGCTCAGCATGCAGCAAGTTATCTTCTGAGCAGCATCCTCAGGTTGGGGATGCTCCAGGCCCAGCACCCACTGGGACCACACACAAAACCTGATTATTGGGTTCAGGCGACCTCACATTTCCCCTTTGCTGTGCTTTTTTGGAACTGGCTATTTTAGGAGTTATTGGTCTATGGTCTTTGACACATACCACAGAGGCAGGGACAGAGTGGGCCCTGAACCTAGCACAATGATGCATGGGATAAGAACCACAAAGCAGGCTGAACAAGCCTAGAAGTGGACAGGAGTAAGCCAAGTACACCCAAGGATATGGTTGTGTTCCAGGGTATCAGGTGCCTCAGACAGGTGTTCTCTGTCCAGGGAAGACTCAGGTAGGGCAGGTGGGGGTACCAGTCCCTGGTGCAACCTTCTGGGGGTCCCCAGAGACGGAGCCACCAAGATCAGCACTGTTATTTGTGTATGAGGTATTTGAAATGAATCCACACTTAAAAAAAAACCAAAACAGAAACATTCAAAACCAACCGTCTTTAAATAGACAGGCTCCCTCTTGTGTGACTTCCCTAACTTGCCAGACCCTCATGTCAGGTCTGAGCTGACCCTGTGTTTATTTAAGAAGCTGTTATGTAGCTTTTCACAGATTAAAAATAATTAACTGGATTTTTAAGATTTATTTTGCATATGACTTAAGTTTCTTAGCAACCTCCCTCAGGTTTGGCCCCAGTCTAGCACCTCAGGGTGGTGTTCCTTCATTCATTTTATAATTGCATTTATTTCTGTGTGTGCATGTGTGTGTATGTATGTGCCAGAGAACAGTTTATAGGAGTCAGTTCTGCCCTCCCACTGTGCTCTTCCTGGGATCTAATGCATGAAGTCAGGCTTGGCAGCAAGCTCCTTTACCAGCTGAGCCACCTCACTAGCCTAGTGCGTCTTTCACTCTGAGTGCACATGGTTCTCTGACCTTGGTCTCCTAGCTACTTCTGGGCTCCAGATTCTGCTGAACTTGGTTTATTCCTGGCTTCAGATTCTATCTGAACTTGGTTCACCCAGGGTCCGTCATTGTATGCAGCTTCCTCTATTGGATGTCTGTGTCTATAGTAAGACAGTAGGCATATCTAATCTTGTGACCCCAGGGGCTGGGCAAAGGGCAGGTCATGGTGTTGCTTAGAAACAGATGCATCATCTAGTGGTCCAGGTTGATTCAGAAGGACTCTCATATCCCAGCCTGACAGCCAGGATGGGACCCAGGGCCTCTTGCTATCTGTTGGGGCTACTACAGAGAACCTGGAAGGGGGGGGTGCATAAGATGGACAGAGGAGGTAATCGGGAAACCCCTTCCCCCAAGGGCACTCCCTCTTACTTGGGGTGTCTGATGGGTACTTCCAGCACCAGCTCTGGGGGGATCTGGAAAAGTTCAGGGTCGTTGCCATTGGCCTGGAGCAGGAGAGGCAGCACATCGAAGCGGCCTCTTGGGGCTTTCCAGCCCTGCTGTATACAGATCTATAAACAGAAACCTCCAGTCACGTGTCTGTCCCTGCCCCTCCAAACACAGCACACAGTGGGCATGAGGGTGGGGTATGGGGAGGGGGGAGGGAGGGAGGGAGAGGGAGCAAGCGGAGGTTTTCATGGAGGTTTTCATGCATGCCGTCTGAGGCCTCGTAATCACCTGTGGTGCTTCAAAAAAATAAGAGCCTCCTTCACAAGCTCTGTCTGACCTCACCATAGAATCAGGGGACAACAGTCAGCCTGATCCAGAAAGGGTCTCCTGTGCACACGGAGGGGATGAGGGCTGAGTTTGACTGACTCTGGCATCCCCCACAGCTAGCTTTGATGTGTGTTGTTAAGGGTCACAAGAGACAAAGGAAGTCTCCAGTGCGGTGGCTCTCCGTAGAAAACTCGCGCACAGCCGTCCACAGACACAGCGAAGACACAGAGAGACACAGGAGATAAAATGTTTCCGAAGCTTCATTAAGAAAGAAAAAGCTCGGAAGTGCAGCTCATTTCACCAACACTCACATTTTAACCTGTGAATTTTAAAGCCAACAACGTGCCGCGTATGAATAATAATTCGCTAATAAGGGATCGAGATTTTAATCAGGCGTTTGATACTAAAGTTAAATAAGATGACACTTGTTTATTTACTAAATATATTAAACCTAAGTTTATGGAACATAAGAAAGTACATTAAATATCAATATTGGTTTATTGACTATATACATTTTATTACTGTGGTGTTTTATTTCTGTGGTGTACGTATATTGTGTATATATTTATGTGTGTAGGCTTTTTACTTAATTTTGAGACAGGGTCTTTTAATAAAATACTTGTATTGTTATTATTGTTATTGTTATTATTTTAGTTGATGTATGCAGATGTTTTGCTTGGGTGTATGTTTCCATCCATACCAGTTGCATCCCTGGTGTCTGCAGTGCCTAGAAGAGAGTGTTAGGTTTCTTTGAATTGAAATTATAGACCACTGTGATGTGGGCCATGGGAATTGAACCAAGGTCCTATAGAAGAGCCAGCAGTGTTCCTAACTACAGAACCATCTCTCCAGCCCAGAGGGTCTCACAGTGTAGCCCTGGCTGTCCTGGAGCTATGTATAGACCAGGATGGCCTCAGAACCCCAGAGGCTCATCTGCCTCTGACTCCAGGGCGCTGGGACTGAAGGTGTGTGCTACCATGCTAGGTTCCGCCATGTTTTCTAAGACATGGCCTCTGACTCTACCCAGAGCTTAGTGATTTGGTTAGAGTATATGATCAATCCTCCTGTCTCCAGCTCCTCTGTGCTGGGATGACAGGTATGTGTCACTACGCTCAGCTCTTTACCCGGGTGCTGGGATCTTTGTGCAGCCAGCCCCTTTACCCACCGAGCCACCTCTTCAGCCCCACTTTTGCGTTTGAGACAGAGTCTCACTATGTAGCTCAGGCTGGCTTCAAACTCACAACCCCTCTATCTCAGTCGCCCAAGTGCTGGGAGTACAGGCATGTACCACCATGATGCATGAGGAAGGACAGGATTATTGGAGTGAACATATTCAAATATGATATTTAATAGGAAAATTGAATATATTTCATCCATTAAGTTTCTGAATTTATCAATGTGCTAATCTGCCCCACTTCGTTCTATACTCTACTACTATAATTTCAAAATGTGCTCAATATAAGATTATAATGGGAGTGGGTGGGTAGAGAGGTGTCATAGAAGTTAATATACTACCTGCTTTTCTAGAGGGCCTGGTTCAATTCCCAGTACCCACGTCCAGCTCCAGGGGATCTGACATCCTCACACCAATGTTAATAAAATAAAATTAAATAAATTATTTTTTAAAGAGTATTAATGAGCCCTTTCTGCCTTTTGGGTTTTTTGTTTGTTTGTTTTGGTGGTCACCTTGGAGATCTCTGGGTTGGGGTCAGCTTACATCCACATGCATGCATGCATGGTCACTATCAGGGAAGTGACAGGCTCTAAACAACCATGTAGCCAGGTTTGGGGTGTTTCTTTGTACTATGTGAGCAGAAGCCAGGAGAACGGATCCTGGCCATGGAAGGTTCTGGATACAGATAGGGAAGAAAGAGTTGCGGTCCACAGTCATGTTCGGCTAAGCAGGAGGCAAGGTCAGCCAACTACACGCTTAGCAGTTAGCACTCAGCCAAGTGGAACGGAGTCTAGGGAGTCTGGCCCAGACTCTGAGTGCACAGGTGCGGCTCCTGGTTGCCCTGGTTACAGCCGGTTCTCTGGATTATCACATTTCAATGAGAAAAGCTTTATGCATATGAAGTCAGCATGCTGGGGAGAGGGGGAAAGCAGGATGTGTATGGAGGTGTGTGTAAATGGGGACCTGGGCATTGGCATCTGCCTGCTGTACCAGTGGACACAGTACATTTGAAAGTGTCTCTTCCCTGAACTGAGCATCATCATGTCCACTTGGAAGGGACCCTGAGAGGGGGGATGGGCAATCTTGGTTTCCTTGGTAGCCTTTGTCAACTTTGGTCCCCAGCATTGAGGTATACTGATGCCTGGAACAGTCAAGCCTGCTCCCGGCTACCTCAACACACTGCCCCTGCCTCCAAGAGATTCCTCTGCTTCTGCTTCCCAGGTGCTGGGATTAAAGTCATGTGTCACTGAACCTGGCTATTGATCAAGACGGGAAGGAGTCATGTATGTCAGCTCAGGAAAGGTGGTCCTGGGATGTGACTTCTCTGAACAGCATTAGTATTGGTAAGAGTCTGGGGGACCTTCCCTGGGGTCCTAGACATCCCTCATTCATTTAATAGTTTAGGATTAGTGCTTGGCATTGACAAGTTGATTTCAACTCTGAAAGGGGACCGAAGCTTCCACAGGGAGGGTGGGGGAGCCAAAGGGGTAGGATGGATTTGTGGGTGGTCACAAGTTTGCGGAGTGGGTCCAGTGCTCCTCGCTGGCTGGACCCTTCAGGATAGAAATGTTAAAGTGGAAAAGCCCGCGGGTGGGGGTGGGGTGGGTGGAGAGTCCAGCGGGGATAGGCTCACCTCCGTAAACTCCACATTAGCTGGATCTCCCAAGGTAGAGCCATCTGGCTGCTTGTAGCCTGCATAGCGGATGAGCTGTGAGTTCCACACTCGGAAGTCATGCTTGCCGTCAGTCCTCTGAGGGAATATAGTGATGGCAGACCTTGGGAGAGGAGAGAGGACGGAAGTCACCAGGACAGGACTTGCCCATTGGACGACACAGTGGATGTCCGGGTCTCCAGCTGGAAGAAGGAGCTAAGTTACCAGCTCCTCCAACTGAACCTTTGGTCTATGCAAGGAGGAGGCAGGAAGTCACGATCATCCTGTTCCAGCCTCCTGAGGGCCGGAATGAGAGGTGTGTGCCACCACACACTGCAGGGTATATGCATCCTATACGAGCATTATCATGCATCCCTCACTTGGAATCTCTCTCTGCTGTCACAGGCTATTCCCATAACCAGCATCCTAGCTGAGGCTCACCGGACCCTACTTCCGAGCACATTCTGTAGGTCTTACTCTCTAAGCATTTGCTACTGCGGGGCAGGATGTCACTGATCCCAGAGAATGAGGTTAGACCCTGGGCTGGAAGTGATTCATGGCACCATCGTGGGTGGACGGTCTACATCTCTTAGTGAAAAATCTCTGTAGGACGTGGGAGACAACAAAGCCAGAGGCCAGCCTTCCCTCTGGCATCAAGACACACAGCTATCTATAGGTGGCCACCAGCCAGGGCCCATTTATGTGCATATACATTTAAGAGGTCTGTTTATAAACACAAGAACCACACATTATGAGTCAGGTGTGATACTTGCTTTCTGTGTGGAATACGCTGGAAGATTCTGTCTCTGTCTGCCTCTGTGCTCATACATGGAAGCCAGAGGCCCACCCTGCTTTTTGAGACAAGATCTCACTCCTCCTAGAGGGAGAGCAAGCTTCAGGAATCCCCACCTCCACTTCCCCAGCACTGGGATGGTAAGCTCTCACCAGTACATCTGGCTTTAAAAACATGGGCTCTGGATTCAAACTCAGACCCCTATGCTTGCGCAGTACACACCTTATCAACTGAGCTTCCTCTGTAGCCACTTGCTGGAAAGTTCTCTGATACTGTATCAGGGTGAGGTTACTTAGGAAAGAGTCCTGAAGTGAATTCCTCACACATAAATGATTTCTGTTCCTACTTAGGCAGTAAGGAAATCTATGCCTGAATCAGACAAACTTCCACCGCATGAGCTCAGGAAAGCCCAGGGTGGAAGGGAGGGGGGTGTCTATGGGAATACCCCTGAAATAGCCTTGGGTGTTTCTGAGTTGGGACCGATTCTCAGCGGTGGGGAACAGATGTCACCAGCGGGATTGACAAGTGCAGCCAGCTGTGGATGGGGCCTCAGCTGTGAGGGAGCAGCTGAGGCCAGTTTGGAAGTCACAGACCAAGTTACTCCCTGCCTTAGTGGCTCCCTGCAGGCTACATTCTTTGTATGGGTACAAGAGTCCAAGGTGGGGCTAGGGGCCCGGCAGAACTGAAAGGCACAGTGCCAGGCAGAATGGGAGGAAGCCACAGCAGGGTGGGATAACATTTGTGAGCTGGCTCTCCTCAGAAATGGGAGTTTCTTCTTTCCAGGACTCCTAACTAGTTTCCCGTCCTCTCTGCGGGTGACAGGGGACTAGAAGCCAGCCAGACTTTCATTCAGTTTTTGTTGTTCTTTCCAGCAGAGGAAGGGCAGAAGATAAGAATGACAGGCTATTTCAGCCAGCTGGGCCACCTCCCTAGAAGGGGACAGCCTTTCCCCCGCCCTGCCCCCCCCCCCCCCGTTGAGACACACCCAGAACCAGGACCCATGTTGCAGGGATATCACCCCACTCCATCCGACCCAGCAGGGCAACTCACCTGAGGTTCCCTTTGTTGGTGGCATACTTGACGTGGTTACAGATGTAGTTGAACATGCCATGGGCTGTGGTGCAGTCTCGGGCATCGAACACCTGTGGAAAGTGCATGATGGGATTGCTGGCTGCCTCCTCTCTCCCTGGCAGCCCCAGGGCAGAGTTCCTTTCCAGGGGTTCCTGAGCCCACTGCAGCTGCACCTTGTCTTGGTTAGCCAGCGCCCCCCACTTCCCCCATTCTTGAAGTCTATGCTGTATTTCGTATTGTCTTTTAATTTTTCTAGGCTAATAACTGAGGAAATGGCATGTGTTTTCTGTGGGGCCACCAGGCATTTAAAACCAAGCAAAAATCAAATAATCTAGAACAGACGGTGGAGATGGGGGCTCATGAAACCCCGCTGTGTCCTGAGGAGCTACTGGTGTTTAAGGCTTCTCACTTTCTTTGGTGGCATAGTGTTAGAAAGGTGACCA
Source organism: Rhynchomys soricoides (assembly GCA_019843965.1). Lineage (NCBI taxonomy): Eukaryota > Metazoa > Chordata > Mammalia > Rodentia > Muridae > Rhynchomys > Rhynchomys soricoides. The sequence goes on from JADRCH010000259.1 coordinate 545,944, forward strand.
TGGTCCATTGATGAAACTCACACCCCTCCCTCATGCCAGCAGCGCTAATCAAAGTCAGCAGCTCACAGAACGTAAAAATAAAACATAGGATGCAGAAGTAGAGAGGGTCAGCTGGGAATGGGAAGGGGACAAGGGACAGTAGTGAGGATTGAACGTGATCAAAATAGTTCATGTAAATGAAACTGTCATGACGAAGCCCACGCATATGTATAACATATGCTGACACAGAGCATGTAACAGAAAGCCTGATCCTACAAACCAATCTACTTGTATATTTAAGCTACTCCCTAGGACAGACTCATACCAGGAACACAGAAGTGAGCTTCTTCAGGCAGGTGCAAGTAAAAGGGAGCAGTGGGGTCTGTGGCAAAAAGGACAGCCTGGATTCTACAGAGAGACGTGGCAGTTTTATTCAATAAAGAGCAGTGTTCTGATAGATCCCCACCAGCGTGGATCTCTTTCAAAGCTCCATCTTCCCCTTTGGCTTGTTCCCTCCTAGATGGCTGTCACCATGTACCTGCAGCTTGGACCACTGGATCCTGCCCACACATCGAGAGGCATTCCGCCAGGCATGCTTGGCGCCATAGATGAGCTCAGTATCCTTGAGCTGGTAGGTGCTGGTGCTCTCGATCTCCTTGTTCACCTCTTCCAGCCTGTCCATGTGGGCCTTGGAGCCAAATCTAAGGGAGGAGGAACAGAGAGGGGACCACAGCATGATGGCCTGGAAGTGTTCCGTGTGTGTGTGCAAGTGCACAAGTGAGTGTGTATGTGTGTGTGCATGTGTACGTGTGCGTGTGTATATGTATGCATGCATGTGCATGTGTGTGCCAGTGGTGTGTAAGCACAAGCGTGTGTGCATGTGTGTGCATATGTGTATGTGCATGTGGGTGGGTGGATGTGCATGTGTGTATGCATGTGTGTGCATATGTGTATGTGCATGTATGTGTATGTATATACATGTGTGTGTATGTGTGCATGTGTGTGAGATGGGGGTATGTGTGGATGTGTGTATGCGTGTGTGCATATGTGCGTGCATGTGTGTATATATGTGCATGTGTGTACATGTGTGTGTATGTGTGCATGAGTGTGGGATGGGGGTATGTGTGCATGTGTGTGCATGTGTGTACATGTGTGTATATATGTGCATGTATGTGTACGTGTGTGTATGAGTGTGAATATGTGTGTATTTGTATGTGAGTGTGTCTATCTGCTGTCATCTCTACCTGTAGCCCCTATTACCGATCATCTCTCTGTGTATCATCTCTCTACCTTTCACTTATCTAAGTATGTGTGCATGTGTGTTTGCACGTGTGTGCGCGTGCTTGTGTCTGTGTGTTTGAGCAAGTATTAAAGGTTCAGAGCTCTATGCTACTAGCAGGTGATGGAACCTCTAAAGTGGGGGACAATGAGTGTCTTCAAACCCTCTTCATGTTATTTTTTGAAGCAGGGTCTGTCACTGAAGCTGAGCTATCCGTGAGCTCCAGAGATCCGCTTGTCTCTACTCCCTACTGCTGGAGTTGCAGACACGTCCCAGCATGCTCTGCTTTCACAAGGGTGCTGGGAATCTGAACTCAGGTCGTCTCGCTTGCATGGTGAGCATTTCCCCCACTGGTCCAGCCACCTAGCCCCCTGTACTTGCCTCTTAATGGATGAGTAATATTGGTCGAGAAACTCTTTGGCTAGAGGGAAGAGCTGGTCCTTTGTGCGGACATCTTCTGGCTTCCGTATGTGCTGGGCTGGCAGCATGATGGAGCCCATGCAGATGTGCTCTGTGCACCCCGTTTCCTGGAGGCCAAGAGGGATATGGGTGAGTCTTGCTTCTCCTAGCGTTGGCAGGTGTCATAACTGAGAACATGGTGCCCAAGTTGTTTGTGCTAGCCAGTTAGGGAAGAGGCCTTTTCACTGGGACACACAGCCGTGGTGCAAGAACCTAGTGTGTATCTGCCACTGTCATCTCTACCTGTAACCTCTATTATCAATAATCTCTCCATCTATCACTTATCTACCTATCTGTTATTATCCATATATCATCTATGTATCTGTCTATCTATGTATCTATCATCTATGTATCTACCGATGTATCTATGTATCTATCTATGTATCTATCTATGTATGTATGTATCTATGTATCTATCTATGTATCTATGTATATATCTATGTATCTATCATCTATCATTTATCATATGTCACTCATCTGTCATCTAGTTATCACCTATCATCTACTAACACTAGATCAATAATCTATCTGTATGTTTGTCTACCAATTTTCCATCCATTATCTATTAATTCTATTATGTATCATCTATCTACCTATCTACCTATCTATCATCTAGTTTTTGTTTTAAGGTGGCATTTCATGTAGCCCAGGCTGGCCTTGAACTCACTGTGTACCTGAGGTTGGCCTTGGGTTTTTGACTTCCTGTCAAACTCTAGAAACATAACCATCATACTCAGTTCCAGAAAAAAATTTCCATTCTATGTTGATCAAAGAGAACTAATAACGGCGGCATCATCATCATCATCATCATCATCATCATCATCATCATCATCACATCATCACTGAGACAGGGTCTCATGTAGCCCAGGCTGGTCTCAAGCTCCATATGTGGGCCAAGGCAAAGGATGACCTTTGAATTTCTGGACCCTGCTGCCTCTACCTCCTGAGTATAGAGATTACAGGCATGTACTACTACCCCACTTATACACTGGGTATGTGTGGCTTATTCATTCCCAGGGCTTTGTATATGCTAGGTGAGCACTTTGATCGAACCCCACCCCCAGCTCCTAAGAACGTGTCTGAACACACCCTGTGGTAGATCGATGTCCGAGGTAGCCATAGCTCTCCCTGCCATGCACACTCGTCCTTTGTGATGTGATTTTACAGCACCTCTCCTGAGATGCAGCCTGTCCCTCACCCCTTGGGTACAGGTTGATCTGGACCTATAGAATGAGTAGGAGTGACCCTGGGCCACTTGCAAGCCTAGAACTCAAGAAGTCTTGTGTGTTAATAGAAAATAAAGTGATCTTGTATACTTCTGCAGCTCTGGGGACAGACTCAAGCCTGCTTCGTGGAAGAGGAGAGACCACACAGAACAGAATCTTCTCTGCGAGGGCCATCCTAGAGCAGCTTGGCCTGAGCTGTCATCTTGGGTGACTGCAGGTATATGAGATAGGCCCCATCAAAATCAGGGACCTCTTGGCTGGGCACGCAGAGCCACCTGGCTTGTTTGTGGACTTTTAAAAAGTGATAGTTGTTTTCAGCTGCTGAGTTTGGGGCCTGCTTGTTATGCAGCATTAGATGCCAGAGACATCATTCCTTCAAGAGGTTCATATTTTAACAAAAGTGGAAGGCAAAGGGTTGGAACATCGAGTGTTAAGGATCTGGTGTAGAACAGAGTCCACAGTGCGAAACGTAGGCAGGGTTGGCTTAATCTCCCTATCCATGATTACATTGGAAGAGGCAAAGGACCCTTAAATTCTGCTGGGAGCAAGGTGCTCACCTAGAAAGGCTTTAACTGATGACACAACTATTGATAGAGCATACAGGGAGGTGTGGCTGTCACAGCGTGGGTGGGGACTCTGACTTCTCATGGGGTGGGCTACGGGAAGTGTTTATCACAATCACAGTGTTATGCACAGGATTCCCCATCACAGATGTCACGTCCTGCCCCCCCCCCCCCCGTGAGGTGAATTAGTCCTGACACTCACCAGTGTGCTCTTCAGGTGCAGGGTGTCGGTGAGGACCACGTCTGTCTCCCAGTTCTTGACCTTGAGGAAGCGGGGGCACCGGGAAGGACTGCCATTCTTGGTAGGGGACTGTTTGCCCAAGGCGGGAGACTGGGAATGAGATGGAAGGCATCAAATGAGGGGCCATGGTGTCTTAACTGAGACATGAAGACTTTGCTTTTTCTAGAGTTTTCTCTGGGTCACCTGCTGCCTTCACAAAGGCCCAACCTTCCCTGGGTGCAAGGCGCAAGGTTCCCCGAGACCAACAGCTTTGCCTGTGGATGTACCATGGCGTGGAAAAATGTCAGAGATTCGATCCAGGGGCAAGGAGGCAGGAGATCAAAGGTGGCCTCTTCAATGTCTGTCATGGAGTCAAGACTATCTAGAATAGACTATGAGTTCTAATATTTAGAATATCACACGGAGACCTAGTGGATGTTTGCTGAGTAAATCAACGATGGAGCAGAAACTACTGCTTTGAATATGGTCCTTAGAGCTGTTGAAACCCAGTCATTTGCCTCACCGCCATGTAACAGGTACTGCAGGGAGGAGGCGGATCTGACTGTGTGAATCATACATATCTGTCTTGGGGTTTTTACTGCTGTGAACAGACACCATGACCAAGGCAACTCTTATAAGGACGACATTTCATTGGGGCTGGCTTACAGGTTCAGAGGTTCAGTCCATTACCATCAAGGTGGGAACATGGCAGTATCCAGGCAGGCATGGTGCAGGAGGAGCTGACAGTTCTACATCTTCATCTGAAGGCTGCTGGCAGAATACTGACTTCCAGGCAGCTAGGGTGAGGGTCTTAAAGCCCACACCCACAGTGACACACCTCCTCCAACAAGGCCACACCTCCTCCAACAAGGCCACACCCACTCCAACAAGGCCACACCCACTCCAACAGGGCCACACCCACTCCAACAGGGCCACACCTACTCTAACGGCCACGCCCACTCCAACAAGGGCACACCCTCTCCAACAAGGCCACACCCACTCCAACAAGGCCACACCTACTCTAACAGGGCCACACCTACTCTAACAGGGCCACGCCTCCAAACAGTGCCCTTCCCTGGGCCAAGCATATTTGAACCGTGACATTATCTGAGTGTCAAGTCACAAGCTCTCACAGGGACATCATCTTAGCTCCTAACTCACAGCCAAACACGCTTTGTGAATGGACGTTGGCGACACAGCAGTGTCCTCAGACTTCTGAGACAGGAGAGAAAGAATCCACAGATACAAAGGTGATAAGAAGTAGGATGAGACTAGGAAGAGGGTGGGGTAGGGATTCAGGTTAAGTGGAGGACACGGGTGAGTGCAAGGGCCCATGGTCACAATGAGCTTGTGAAGGTCAAAGGACCGGGGTCTCTGTGTATGCATGTGTGTAGAGCGCAGGATGCTGGGGGGAGCAGGGTGCTCATTTAGTAAAGTATTTGCTTCACCAAGCACAACAGACCTGAGCTTGGTTCCCAGAACCCACGAGAAAAAACTGGGCCCAGTGATGTTCGAGAGGGTGGGGGTGGGGGTCGGGGGGAGGAAGCAGAGACAGGCAGACACCTGGGACTGGCTGGCCAGTCAGACTAGCCTAATTGGTGAGTTCTGGGCCAGTGAGAGATAGCAGCGCCTGAGGAATGATGCCCGAGGTGACCTCTGACCTCTTTACGCATACATGTGGATACATACATGCACGTGAAACAGAAGCAAAACCCCAAGGGACCAGCAAGGAGGTGGACACACACAGTGAGGGAGAGAACAGGGACAGGAAGGTTAAAAGTCAAGCCCGTGGCTCAAGCTTGGCAGATCTGAGGCAGGAGGACAGCTATGAGTTACATGATGGAGCTGAAGGCCTCAGTCTCTGCTTCGTTCTGCTTTCCTCCTTCAGTACCCAGTGTCTCTCAGCCGATCTAGTGTCCCTCGGGAGGCTTGCATCGGTGCCCTGAAGATTGAGTGGAGGCTGGAATTCCAAAAGGGGCTGGTGGACATGGTGTCACTTTCAGGATGGGTGAGCAAAGATGTGGAGGGTGGGGGGGGATGATGACAGGTGTAGGATGTGGCAGGTTGATGGGCACCTCTATCCCTTACCACCACGGAGCAGAGAAACAAGAACAATCAGTGAGAAAGTCAGGGAAGCACGCTAGATGCCTTGCTGGGCTGTCGCACTTTGGTTTTGATGCTTTAATTAGTCATCGGTGACACTGGATGACCGGGGAAGGGATACAAGGGTAGTAGACAGGGGCCCTGCATACAGGACACAAAGGGCTTTTCTGAGTGGGAACCAAAGTCTCTGGGCATTGAGGACCATGAGGCTGGAGAGGGCACGTGTGGACAGGTGTTGGTCACACTCATCCTTTCCTGGCTTTGGGTCCTGCCATAGGATGATGGAAATTTCCGAGTGGGGAACACCTGGTCTAGCTGGAGGCTTGGCATCACAGACCCTGCAAAAACTTCCTGAACTCATTCAGCTAAGGGTTTTGTAGAAGTCTGAGAGACCCAGGTCCTTAGGCTCCAAAGGAGGCTGAGGGTCCCCACACAGGTGACCACGACAACTCCGTAACTAGGGAGCAGGTATGGCTTACTGACTGTTCTGAGGCAGGGGTCTGGGCTCTGTGGTCTGTGGGCCCAGCCAAAGAGTGCCTGCGTGTTTCTGTAGAGCCCGAGAGCAAAGCGCATTTCCCAATTTTTAAGCTGTTCAGTATAAAACCACACACAAGAACGGTATTTTGTGAGTCGTGAGTGTGATACGAAGCCCAGGTTTCAGTGGAGTGTTTTTCGCTGGTCACCCTGAGAGAAGCCAAGACTGAACCCGGCTTCCACACACACCAAGTGAATGACCACCACTGGGCTACATCACCAGCTCTCTTTCGACATTTTTATTTTGCGGCAGTTTTGCTTAGTTTTCCAGACTAGCTTCGTACTCCCAGGGGTGACCCTGAACTTGTCATCCTCCTGCCTCAGCCTCCTGAGTAGTAGGGAGTCACAGGCCTCTGCCATCAGTCCTGGGCTGTACACACTAGTGGCAGTGTGTTTTGACTACGACAGAAACCGAGACTGGAGAGTCCCTGAAGACAAGGATTCCTCCAATTTAGCCACCAGCCTATTTTGCTCAAATGCCATTGGGTTGGAGATCTTTCTAGGAGTTTCCAGGAGACAGTGCTGTGTGCCCTGCTTTTTAGTCACATTTAGCACATGTCAAACATCTTCAGCACTCAGCACAGCCTGCAGGTGTGTTTTTGTGTGTGTGTGTGTGTATGAGGGTGTGTGTGGTCAGAGGACAACCTTGGGTGTCATCTCAGTCACCATGGCACCTTATTTTGAAGCATGGTCTCCTACTGGCCTAGAGTCCACAAGTAGTGTCGGCTAGTTGCCCAGCTTACCCCAGGGCTCCATCCATCTCTATTTCTCCGAGTCTAAGTTACAAGTTCAAGCTACAAGCATCATATTTGACTTTCTTGATTGTTTATTTTAGCTTGGGTTTCAGGGATCGAACTCAGGCTCTCTCTTGCCTCCCCTGCTGCTGCAAGTGGTTCATTAGAGGTAGACGGTCGTCTAGGTGGATCTGAAGCTTTTATTCTCCAGCCTCTACCTCCCAAGCATGGGGATGAGAGGTAAGAGTCACCACGAGCGGTATTTCCTGTGATGATTTCACGAGCATGAGGGTGTACACACCTGCACTCCCTGCATACACCTGCACTCCCTGTCTACACCTGCACTCCCTGTCTACACCTGCACTCCCTGTCTACACCTGCACTCCCTGTCTACACCTGCACTCCCTGTCTACACCTGCACACCCTGTCTACACCTGCACACCCTGTCTACACCTGCATGCCCTGTCTACACCTGCACGCCCTGTCTACACCTGCACTCCCTGTCTACACCTGCACACTCTGTCTACACCTGCACACCCTGTACATACCTGTACTTCCTGTCTACACCTGCACACCCTGTATACACCTGCACTCTCTGTCTACACCTGCACACCCTGTCTACAACTATACTCCTTGTCTACACCTGCACACCCTGTCTACACCTGCACACCCTGTACACACCTGCACTGTCTACACCTGCACACCCTGTCTACACCTGCATTCCCTGTCTACACCTGCACACCGTGTCTACACCCACATGTCCTGAACACACCTGCACTCCTTGTCTACACCCGCATGTCCTATACACACCTGCACTCCCTGTCTACACCTGCATGTCCTGTACACACCTGCACTCCCTGTCTACACTTGCATGTCCTGTACACACCTGCACTCCCTGTCTACACCTGCATGCCCTGTGTACACCCACACACCCTATACACCTGCATGCCTTGTATATAACTGCACATTCTCATAATTTTTATTTGGGGATTTGAACTTACTATGTAGCCAAAGACGACCCTGAACTTCCTGTTTCTACCTCCAGAGTGCAGAGATCACAGGTGTGTACCACACTCCTGTTCTAATATATATATATCATATACATTTACATTTCTGTGCAAAGATCCACAGCATCCAGTAGTCTCTTTGTATGGAGATAGGTGCTAAGACCCCCATGGGTACCAGAATTACAGTCCCTCAGTCCCTAAAATTAAAAACAAAATGCTCTTATTCCTGAAGCCCATGCACCCCCTCTTACAAATATTGGGCAAATAGTTTTAATGTTATGTAGTTTAGGGGAATCTGACAAGAGAAAAAGTCTATGCATACTTAGTACATACACATAGACAGACATACATACACACACATATACACACATACACACACATATACACACATACACACACATACACACACATACACACATACACACATATACACACATATACACACATACACACACACATACACACATACATACACACACACACACACATATTTCAGGGAAATGGCCAGGGGCCTGTGCACATGAGGCCAGGGTTTTACCACTGAGCCTCATCCCCAGCGGCCAGCCACAGTTTTGTTGTTGTTGTTTTTTTTCCCTAAATATTTTCGACACACAGCTGGCTGAATCAGTGTATGTGGCTTCAGAGACACAGGAAACTGACTTCCTCATCCGCCTTCTCCTTGTTTAGCTGCCTCTTCCCCAACTTGTGTGGAATAAGCATTTGGGGATCTGTCATAAACTGAGTTACATCCCCCAAGTCTACAAGCCAGAACCCTAATCCTTTGGTGACATGAGGTTTTGGAGGTCACAGAGGTCAAATGAGGTCATCAGGGTGGGGCCTTCATCGGCTAGAAAATGCAACCTTATGAGATTAGTCTCTCTGTCCCCCTCTCTTGCTTTCTCCCTGCCCTACGAGCCTTTTACATATTAGAGACGCGGTAGGAAAGATCCTTCTGCAAGCCAGAATAAGACTCCTTACCACAGCGGTTCTCAACCCTAATGCTGCGACCCTTTAATACAGTTCCCATGCCATGGTGACCCCCAACCGTAAAATCATTTTGTTGTTACTTTACGAAGGTAATTTTGCCTCTGTTATGAATCGTAGCGTAAATGTCTGATATGCAGAGGGTCTTAGGTGACCCCTGTGAGAGGGTTCTTTGATACCCAAAGGGGTCCCAGCCACAGGCTGAGAACCGCTCCCTACCCAGAACCAGGTCACTCTGGCAGCCTGATGCCAGACTTCAGCCTCCAGAACCCTGGCAATGAATTTCTAACATTTAAGCGGTTACACGTGTGGCACCATGTGGGCTCAGCTTGAGCAGATTAACACAAAGTCTACACATCCTTGGAAATGTGGAGTGACCTAAATGCATGGCCAAGGGCTCTGATTTAGCGGGTACAGGGAACCATAAAGTGGCTTGGCTTGAGTGAGTGGGCTGATGGAAGCCAGGGGCAAGTAATAGAGGTGCCTAGACGTTTTGTGGGTGTTGTGGTCTGATAGATCCATTATAAAGGGAAAATTCATCTGGACACCCAATCCAGGGGGCATCCCAGCTCAGTAGGGAACCTCACTGTGGAGACCTGGATATTTCCCCTGGTGATTTCTCACTGATAGTGAGCTACGATTGGGCTGCATAATCTCTCAAACCCTGAAGTACAAGTGCTACAGAATAAATACTGCTTTCACACCACTGTGAAACTGAACCGCTAAGTGAAGCCTTTTTGTAGGTCAGAACTGGCTATCTGAGATTGCAAGGATTTTGGGAGGGAGGGGGTGAGGACTGAGAGTCTTGAAGATGCTTTCTCAAAGATTTGGCAAGGGGGCGGGGCATAGCTGGGCAGGGGGGTGGGGTATAGCTGGATAAGGGGTCAGGGCTCGCTGGAAGGTAGATCTTTAGGAAGCTGGGCTGGAAGAGAGGAATTGGGTTAAGCCTGGTTGGTGTACAGTAAGAACAACTGATAATCTGGGGGTGTAAGAAAAGCCGAGTCAGCCTGGTGGCTTCTTGTCTGGGTTACAGAAGTTCAGAAAACTTGATGAGGCACCAACAGACTCTGGGAAGCAGGGAGGAGAACGGGGGAGCTGGAGAAATGATGTGCTTGAAGCAGGAAGGCAGGAAGGCAGGACCTCAATATGACAGGAAGATGTCAGATCAGGGGTCAAGGACCTATGCTTCCTAATACCTGTGTCCCCTCAAATCCTTACATTGTCCCAAAGGTCAGAACCTCAGAATGTGACTGCAGTGGCTCACCTTGACTGTCATCTGACCTGTCATCCACTTGAGAGGATGTAGAATCACCATGGCAATAGGCCACTGGGCACGCCAGTAAGAAAGTGTCCAGGTTATGCTAGTTGCAGTGGGAAGGCAGATCCTAACTGTGAGTACCACTGCCCCATCAGCTGGGATCTTGGGACTGAATACTGAGAAGAAAGCTAGCTGAGCACCTGCATTCATCTCTCTCTGCTTCCTGACTGGATACAATGTAATCAGCTGCCTCAGGCTCCTGACGACATAATCAGCTGTCTCAGCTTCCTGCCACCTTGCCTTCCCCTCTACCAAGGACTGTGTCCCTCAAACTGTGAGCCAGAATCAACCCTTCCTTCCATAGTGGCTTTTGTCAGCTAGTTTGTTACAGCAACCAGAAAGGAATTGATACAGTATCTCTAACTGAAGACTGGCTCCCTATGAAGGTAACAAGTTAGAATGTAGCCACTATACGGTCCTTGACTTAACTGGGTTGATGTCATATAGAAAAGGGGAATTCTGGGACAGACATTTCCCTACCCAGAGAGAAAGCCTTGTGATCATGAAACTGGCTATAGGGAGAGGAGCCATTCTGCCCACACTTTGACTTTGGGTTTCCTCTGTCATAACTGTGACACCAAGTACAAGGTTGTCAGGACTGGGTTATGTAGCCTGGGTGAGTACGCCCTGGAGCTGAGCCTGGATTTGCCCAGAATCAGCCAGCATCTCCTTTCTTCCCCGTTGGCATCAGCCACAGCCGCTCAGTGACAACCCTGCGTCAACCTGCTTGTTCTGGACTTGTCTTGAAATGAGGACAGCAAGCCAGGGCCAAGCTGGGCAGCAGGCCATCACACCACAGGGGCTAGACGCCGCCTACTGTGATCTTCCTGCAGCCCTTGTCAACCTGTGGGGACCACTTCTTCAGGATGGCCAGCCTAACCCAGTTATGGACCCCAGTGGTGCAGCAACCGTGCCACGAGCATATTGCTGTGTGGAGGATGGAACTAACTGTTTTCAGGACCTGGAGAAAGATTTCTGTGGGATGTGGGCAAGGCATTGTGTCCAAAGTGATCTGGTCCCTGCAGTGACCTGTGGACTCCTGCAACCGCTCACCATGTTACCTCTCGCCATTCTGTTGTGCTCTATTCTATTGTCAGGGTGAGGAGGAGGAGGAGGAGGACCCAGGAGTTAGACCTAGTCTAATGTGAGAGAATCGACGGCTCAGACCTCTGAGATGGAGAGGCCTTTAAGTGGAACGTGAGCAAGGGATGGGATGGCTCAGTTTCTGAAGAGTTAGCTGTGCAAGCCCAAGGACCCGAGTTCAGATCCTCAGCACCCATGGAGAAAGCAGGAATTACAATGTGTGGTCAGAACCCCATTGCTGGGACACAGGACAGCTGGATCCCTAGGGCGCTCTGGCTAGATGGTCCAGCCAAAATGGGTTCCAATGTCCAACTCAGGGAACCAAGGGGGTTCATCTGCTGGGGCGTGAACAATCTACTACAGACAGCACTGACTGCATTAGTGGGCTCTAAAAAAAAAAAAACCAAAATCCCAAAAAACCCTCCAAAGGAGAGGAGGGAGGGAGGGAGACGGAGGTAGGGGCGTTGGGAAGGGCTGGAAGGAGGGGATGAGAATAGATATGAACAAGCTACAATGTATACATGCATGGATCTTTAAAAGAGGAAACACAGAGTTGGGAGTGATTCCGGAGGACACCTGGCGTTGACCTCTGGCCTCTCCAGTCATACACACAGGTGCACGGGCATCTGAACACATATGCACCTGTATACATGTGTGCCTGCACACACACGCACCCCCAAAGCAAGAAAACATACATTGTCCCTATCCTGGAGGGATTCCTGGATAGTTGTATGTTCCAAGCTAACCCTGAACTTGGCCCCAGAGTGGCTACATACCCCTAGAAATTAATTTGAATAACGGATCCTGCAAGTCCCCCTGGCTCCTTCCCACGGTCTTGTCCTGAGTGTGAACTGTCCTGAGTGTGAACTTGTTAAATAGACATGGTAAGAGCATATGTGTTTTTAGCCTTTTCAAAAATCTTGGCAGCGTGGAAAGGTAAAGGAAGGAAGAGAGGTCTCTCTAGAATCCGGAGTCAGAATCTCTGTTGGGAAGCCGAGGGGCCATAGCTAGGAGTTGGGATGGGGGGGGGGTGTCTCTCGGCCTGAGCTAGGGTTATGAGAAATGGGTTTCAATAGAGAGTCACACAGTGACTCAGCATTAAGAGAATTCTCCCTAGTTCCCCATCAAATGTCATGGCCTCGCTAGGTGGGACAGCCTGCACTGAGCAGACCGGCTATGGAAACAAACCATTAGCAGAATTTGTGGAAGTTCCCACAGGGCTGAACCCCAAACATTGGCACAGGGCATTCAAAACCCATTTCCTGGTTCTGCCCTGGCTCTGACCCCCAGACAGCAGGACTTGGTGTCTTTGTGTGCATGTGGTGTGTGTGTGTAGGTGTGTGCGTTTGTGTCATATTGTGCATTTGTGTCATATGCATCTCTGAATGTTGGTAAACATGCATGTGAATGTAGAGGTCAGAAGTCACTATTGGGTGCCTACCACCTTTCTTTTGAGACAAGGTCTCTCTCACTGATCATGGAGCCTGCTGGTCAGTTAGACTGGCTGGCCAATGAGTTCTAGCAATTCTCTTGTCTCTGCCTCCCCAGCCCTGGATTACAGGTATATACTCTGGTGACTGGCTTTTTTTTACATGGGTGCTGGGGATTTGAATCCGGATCCTCATGCTTGTGCAGCAAGCACTTTACTGATGGAGCCATCTTCCCAGAGCTGATGACTGTCTTTTGATGAAGGGGCCTATACAGACCAGGAGTCACCAAACAGACTGCTCAGGTGGAGGGGAGGAAGGCATCAGCAGAGACGAGATTCTGCCACTACTGTGGACAGAAGGCTCTGTCAGGAGAAGTTTCTGGAAAGCATGGTTTTCAGGGCAGCGGGACGCAGCATGGGCGAGCTGACCCAGGCAAGATGGGGCAAGGGAATCGAGCATTGGCTTTGCGAGGGATTCATCTCAAAACTCAGGACATCACAGTTAGCTCTCAGGGAGGAAGGAACCCACTGGAGCCCTGAGATGTCAGCCAGAACAGAGCCAATGGCATCTCCCAGGGCCAGCTGGGTGGACTATGTTGATCACGTGGGTGCATGAGCCTCTGAGACCCAATAGCACAGTGTGATGGCTGCTGTGTCTGTATCTAGCTCACTTTAGAGTGATGCTTTGAAAAACCAAGGCAAATAGCCAATGAAGAAATGATGCCCAGGCAGTAACTCTTTCAGAGATGTGGTCACACTGAGTTTCATATGTTTTTCAGCCATCTCTTGCAAATGCCTATTTGGTGCTCAGCAGGGCCCAACCCAATGTGCATCTACAGACTGCAGTCTTCACTGACAGATGAAGAGACAAAGGGTCTGAGAGACTGACAGGTGACAGGGCTGGGTGTGTGTCCTTAGAGAAGAGTCCCTCGTGATGTGGATGACAGAAAGGACGGTGATAAGAGAGTCGAGGTTTCTTAATCCCCCTGCCTCAAGTTAGTGATATAGTACTTAGCCAAATTCAGGTGGGCAGGCTTGGCAGCAGGCGCTGTTAGCCACTGAGCCATCCCACCAGCCTCTGTTCCTGGCTTTAGCAAAAGGTTTTCCTTTTCTCTTCTTGCAATGAATGCCATGAGCTGCAGGTCTGGTGCCCACAGCCTTCATTGTGTTGGGATACTTAGTGTCCACCCCTCCATTCTTTGGGGGTATTTACCAAAAGGGACTATGATCTTATTTTCTGGTCACTTACTCCATGTGAGGCCCCGGTGAGCATGGGCTCTGAGATGGTAGGACTATCTGCAGCCCTTACCAATCCTCACTGATTCAGTAAATCTCTGTGCCTCAGTTTCCCCAACTATAATATAGGGATAACTGAGGTGTGTGCATGCATGTGTGCATATATGTGTGTGTGTGTTACACACTTGACTGTGCGGGCCACATGTTTGTGCCTACAGAGGCCAGAGCAGGATGCAAGGCTCCAGGTGTCTTTCTTCATCACTTTACCTTATACTCTTGAAGCAGGGACTCTCACTGAGCCTCAAGCTCACCACACTGCGTAGGCTGGCCAGCTCTCCAGCTCTGTGGATCCTCCCGTCTCCAGTCCCAATTCCTGGAGTCCCAGGCGTGTACATCCAGGCCTGGCTTTTATGGGGGTGCCAGGGATTTGAACTCAGGTCCTTGTGCTTGCTCAGCAAGTGCTCCTACCCACTAAGCCACCTTGCTAGCCAGTCTCCTTTGTACTTTAAGTCATCTCTAGAACTATTACCCTAATACCTACGTTGCAGCGTGATATAGGAAGTAATAAAAACGGTAGCCTGTATTGTTCTGTATAGACACAGTGAGTCTTTTTGGTCCGTGCCCCAGTGAATCTATGGGTGCACAGCTGAGGCCTGCAGAGTGCAGACAGTACTACCCTGGGTGGGGCTGAGGATGGAGAGAGATGGCAGTCCTGAAGTACTCAGTTTAGCACTGACATTGCTCAGTAAATACCGGGTTGCTATGGTTGCTACCATTAGTCTAACTTAGTCCATCCCCCAAGGAGGCCACAAGCCCTTTTTTTTTTTTTGGTTTTTCGAGACAGGGTTTCTCTGTGTAGCCCTGGCTGTCCTGGAACTCACTCTGTAGACCAGGCTGGCCTCAAACTCAGAAATCTGCCTGCCTCTGCCTCCTGAGTGCTGGGATTAAAGGCGTGCGCCACCACTGCCCGGCTCACAAGCCCTTTTGATGATGAGGCAAATCTTAGCTCCATGATAACTAGTCATTTGATGGAGGTCACCAGTGAGGACCGAGCCATCCTGACCCCACCCACAGTCATGTCGGATACCACACTATGATCACAGAACCCTGGGCTCCTCTCATGGCTGCACATCTCCACGGCTGTGGTATTAACCACCATGGTTGATATTTTTATTTTGACAGCGCTAACGAGCTTGGGTCAGGGCCAACCAAGGTTCCCTGCTGTGGTGGTGTGCTGGGACCCGAGGCAGGGTGTCTGCTCTACTTCTCTGTTGCCTAGACTCATGGGGCTGCTGTGCCTCCACCCTTCAGCAGAGCCTGCCCCAGTTCTCAGAGACCTCTGGTCAGGCCTGACCCCTCCTGTCTTGTAATCTGGAGCTCCCCAGAGGCCTAGGTGCTCCCTTGGAACTCCCCTGGAAATACAGAGACACAGCACAATGGATTTTGACATTTTGAAAACAGCCAGGAAGCCCTGGGTCCCTGGGGAGAGGAAATGCTCACTGGGATGAGGGGTGGGGAGGGAGTTACAGGAAAGGCCACTGGAGTGACCATCTGATTGCTTCAACCAGCAGGAGGCTGGAGACAGGATGGGGTACTGGGAGAGAGAGGTGAACCCCAGGGGAGAAGCTGCTTCAGCCTGGAGCCTTCTCTACCTCCACACCGTGGGCCGGCTGGAGAAGTGATGTATTAGACTCTGAAAGTGGACATCTGGCTCCAGACAGCGTGAAGTTATTTCTTCAGTAGGAGAGCAGCTGGGCACGTGAGGATCAGACCATCAATAAGAGTGGGTGTCAAGAAGGGTTAGGCTCCAATCCTAAGGCCCTATAGAGGGTTTCAGTTTAACAGGACATGGCTCCCATAAGCTTATGCTTTTGAACAGTAGTCTCCCACAGGTGCTGCTGTTTGAGAGCCTGGCTGGAGGACATGAGTCGCTGTGTGTTTAGCACTAAGATTATAGCTCTACTCAGCTTCCTGTTCTAGCTCTGCTCCCTGATCTGCCAAGACGCAAGCAAGCCGCCTCATTCTCCCTCGGCTGCTGCAGGCAAGATGGCTCCCATCCTTATGCCTCTCTTGCCGTAATGGACTGGTCCCCCTACCCTGGAACTGGGATACTAAAATAACTTCTCCTCTCTAAAGCTGCTGGGTCAGTCATTCTGTCACACTAGAGAGAAAAGAAAGGAACACAGGGAGAAGGAGCAAGCGGCAATCTCATGTTATTTATCCCTTGTAACATTTTACATATGATGATTATCCCAGAAGGGCCTCAGCATGGTGCCTCGGGTGGTCTGAGCATGACAGATAACAGCAGAGATCCAGCCAAGAGCCTTAGAAATGTAAAATCACGGCGTGCCAGTCATAATCACTTGTTTTTACCAGAGCACTTTTATCTACTTTATGTTAGGCAAGTTTCTACTTCACCGTCAAAGCCCGGGTCCAGTGCCTCTTGGGGAATCCCTTCCATGCTGCCTGATGAGACACACAAGTTCCCATAGCACCCTGTTTAGCATCAATCACACGGTGGAGGCTCTCAGGGGCAGGGAAGGTGGTGTTTGCTTTCCCCTGCTTCTACTGAAGGGCTATGCACACAGGTTTGGGGGTAGCGGTTGGAATCATAGGAAGTAGCTTATTCCACCACCTGTCTTGGGCCAGATGCAACTTGCACCAGGGATGGGCAAGATAGCATCCACAGAGGTATCACCAAAGACTAGAAACTACAGGCTCTCTGGCCCTCCCACAGCTAACCAAGACCACTACCCAAAGAAATCACCACTCTACAGAAACAAACAGCTCAGCTTTCCCAAACTAGTTTAAGGGGTAGCACCTGTGCACCAGGCTCTCCAAATTTAGATAAACAGGAGCCTCCAGGATGATGGTACTTCTTTCTGGGCCGAAGAACATAGTCTTATTTCTTTAGCAAATAAATAGTGCTCTGAGTTGGGAAGTTCTTTCTCATGTCTAGCCTATATCCTTCTTGCTTCCTTTTACTCTGGGCCCCTTTGCCAAGTCCTGGGGGAGGGGGAATATAGACAGCTCCTCCTCCTCCATGGTCACCAGACTCTTCCTGATTTGGGAAGCAGATAGTGAGGTCCCTTGCTTGTGCGGTAAACAGTGCTGGCTGTGAGGATGCTCACAAATATAGCAGATGGAGGCCATTACGGAAAGCCACTGTGGCCAAAATGCAGAGACATGAGCCTGGGATGCTCAATCCTGATCGATGCATCAATAACAAAACCCTACACCCAAGGCTCAGACTAGGAGGTTTGCTGCCAGACTGTCCCCTAGACATGAAAGAGAGAGGCAGCACCCAGGAAACCTCAACTGTGTTGTAGTGGTTTTGGCCTAATGCTGCTTATATTATATTAATTTGGATCCCCAAAATCGTTTGTGCGAGAATCCACACGTCTGCATGTAAGACACTGACCTAGTTGGTTCTGATTGGTAGATAAAGTTCCCAAGAGCCAATAGAAGGAGATCCACCATGCTGGGAGGAGAGGAAAGACGCCATGCCTGAGAAGGTGTGGGACAGAAAGCATGACCTCCATGTAGGAGCTGGGGAATAGCGGCCCCAAGAAGGTGGCCCGACTGGGTCCAGGGCAGCAACAATGGAATACATTCCTCAGGGATGGTCCCGCAACAGGTGATCTAAACTTGTGTCCATATGAGCAACACTTAATTGACCCAACAGCTTGTATTGACACACACATGCATGTACACATGCGCGCACATGCACACACATGTACACATACATGCACACACATGTGCACACACGCAACACACGCACACATGTGCACACATACATGCACACATGCACACACAAGCACACACACATACATGCACACACACATACATGCACATGCACACACACACATAATTAAGATAATAGAAACTAATCTTAGAAAAACCCCTAAGAATGGCTGTATAGCTCAGTGGTAGAGCACCTGCATGAGGCCATGGGTCATCCAAGCCCCACAAAAATAAAGCTAAACAACAGCAGGGAAAACAAATGGATACAAAAAGATTTATCTTCTGCCCTAAGTATAAAAATAAGAGCAGCATCAGCATCGTGTTAGCAAGTGGCAGCATGCACTTGGTCTTGCTAAGAGGGTGACCGTAATGGGTGTCAGGGACTGTCACGAGGTGGAGAGTCTATGTAAGGAAGGTGGCCCACACAGACTCATATAATTGAATGCACAGTTATCCAGGGAGTGAAACTTTTAAAATGATCAGAAGGATTAGGAGGTGTGGCCTTGTTGGAGTGGGTGTGGCCTTGTTGGAGGAGGTGTGGCCTTGTTGGAGTGAGTGTGGCCTTGTTGGAGAAAGTATGTCACTGGGGGTGGGTTTTGAGTTTTCAAAAGCTCGTGCCAAGCCCAAAGTCTTACCCCACCCCTCTTCCTGTCATGGTTTGAACATGCTTGGTCCAGAAAGAGGCACTATTTGGAGGTGTGGCCTTGTTGGAGTAGGTGTGGCCTTGTTGGAGTAGGTGTGGCCTTGTTGGAGTAGGTGTGGCCTTGTTGGAGTAGGTGTGGCTTTGTTGGAGTAGGTGTGGCCTTGTTGGAGTAGGTGTGGCCTTGTTGGAGGAGGTGTGGCCCTGTTGGAGGAGGTGTGGCATTGTTGGAGTAGGTTTGTCAATTTGGGCATGGGCTTTAAGACCTAGCTGCCTGGAAGCCAGTCTTCTCCTAGCAGCCTTCAGATGAAGATGTAGAACTCTCAGCTCCTCCTGCACCATGCCTTCCTGGATGCTGCCATGCTCTCACCTTGATGAAAATGGACTGAATCACTGGACCTGTAGGTTAGCCTCAATTAAGTGTTGCTGCTGTGGTCATAGTGTCTGTCCCTAGCAGTAACACCTTAAGACACTGCCTGTGGATCAGGATGCAGCCCTCAGCTACTGCTTCAGCGCCTGCCTGCATGCCCCATGCTGTCCTCCACGATGACAATGGACTAAACCTCTGAAACAGCAAGCAAGCCCCCAGTTAAATGCTTTCTTTCATTAGAGTTGCCTTGGTGATAGTGCTTCTTCACAGCAACAGAACAGTGACTAAGACAGCCCTTAATAAGATAGGCTCACATATGGTTAGATAGTGTACATTTTAATGAAGAAATGTATTTTTGTGTAAAACTTTGAAACAATGACAAGAAATTAAAAATCAGGCTCATCTCTTAGGACAACAGACTGTACACACCCAACAAACTGTGCCTGAGCCTCGATCTGGCTGAAGGTGCTACTTCCTGTCTGTCTTTGTCTCGGGAGGGTTATCAGCACACACAGCTTCTGTGGCGTACATTTGTAACCCCAGCAGTTGGGAGGCAGAGGTTTATAAGTTCAAGGCCTGCCTGGGCTATATAAGGACCTTTCTCGAAATAAAAACAAGGGCTGCTGATATAGTTCAGCGTATGGTGCTTTGTGCATGCCACACCCTGGGTTCCGTTCTCAGGAGCTCCCTCACTTACAACAAAAAGAAATCATGAAGGGATTTTTAAAGATCATAGTAGTTTGTTTTGTTTGTCTGCGAACAAGAGTCCTGATGTTCCAGTGTGGGCTCAGTTTGTTTGTGTTTGTTTGCTGGGGTGGATCCCAGGCCACCTGCTTGCCAAGCACATGCTCAACTACTGCTCCCACCCCAGCTCCAATGTGGCCTTGATTTTTGAGGACAGTTTAATGATATTCATCCCCAAACATTCCTGGGTGTCACAGGCAGAGAGAATCAGCCAGGAGGATCATGGAATTTCCCATAACCCCTGCTTCCTCGTTAGCCACTAGCAGCCAAAAAACTGCCACTTACACTGTGGCTCAGGCTTGGCTCATCCTCTTCTGAAGCCTTGTGGAAAGGCCCAGAGTCCTGGCTCAGATGGACTGAAAGGCTCTGTTTGTGTGCAGGTGCTGAGAAAAGGGGGTACAGCTTTCCCTCTTCCAGACATCTTATGAATCACCCCACTCCTGCTGCTAGGGGGTGAGGATCGCTTGGTAGGAAACATGGGCTCTTTTCAAGGGTCACTCTGGCCTGGCCCATCAGCTGCCCAGGCAAGAGAGACGAGGCTGCTGATCTCCAGCCAAATCCAGGCAGTCTTAGAAAGGGGTGGTGACTCAGCTGTCAGCACACATCTCAGCAGACTGGCAAGGACTGAAACACTTGGTAACAGATGGTGCTGGCGAGGCTGTGGGCAAACAGCCCCACCCCTACCCCGGTACTTCTCTGGTAAGATGGGCACAGCCACTGGGTTGTAAATGTAAATGCCTTTCAACTCAACTTTAACATTTCTAGGAATATTTTTTTTCCTCCTGGTTTAGTCTGTTCACATGCCAAATGAGGTATCAGGACAATGCCACATGGGACAGCACAGTCACAGCTAAAGAGTAGCAATAGCCCAAGTGTCTGTTCCGAATGACTTATGCAATAGAAGATGGCATAGCCTCATACTGGAATATTATACAGTTGTGAAAAAAGAACCAGGCCCTCTATCCAGGCTAATTTTATGTCAACTTGCCACAAGCTAAGAGTCGCTTGGGAAGAAGAAACCTCAATTAAGAAAATATCCCTACCAGATTGTACAGTGGGCAAATCTGTGGTGCATTTTCTTGATTGATGATTAATATGGGAGGGCCCCGCCTACTGTGGGTGGAGCCATCCCTGGGCTGGTGGTCCTAGGTTCTATAAGAAAGCAGGCTGAGCCAGCTATGGGGAGCAAGCCAGTTAGCAGCACCCCTCCATGGCCTCTGAATCAGCTCCTGCCTCCAGCTTTCTGTCTTGTTTGAGTTCCTGTCCTGACTTCCTTCAGTGATAAACTGTGACCTGGAAGTGTAAAGTGAAATAAGCCCTTTCCTTCCCAGGTCCTGGTGTTTATCACATCATTAGAAACTCTGACTAAGACACCCCCTCTGCCTTCCCACTGCCACTTATCCACCTAGATCTATTAAATACACAAAGAAGCAAAGCCAAGTGCAGACACTTTCGTTTGTACAAAGGTACGACAGTAACCTGAGGGCCATTTGTCTGTTTATACGTAAGACTTTGGAACACACACACACAAACCCAACCAATGTTGCTGATCTCTAGGATGGCCATGAAAGGTTAAAAAGTATACGTGTGGATATCTGGTATTGATAGAACACGGTAGAAGCAGGAATGTAAAATATGAAACAATTCCAACTTCACAAACACTGGTAACCATGGCACATTCAGACTCAAAGTGGATCCTTGCACCTCAGACCCGGTAGTGCTCTTGGCTTAGCTTCCTGGCCATGCCTCTGGGATCCCATGCTTTTCTTCCGCCTCTCTCCCCCACCCCCCAAGGAAGTGTGGAAACTCAGGGCCCAGTGGGCACCTCACTTACCTCTTCATTCTCTGAATACGGGTTGTTGAGGACCACAGGGACGTTGCCCTTCCCCCACAGGTCATTGAAGACACGGTCATTCTCCCCACCCAGGGGTGGAGCTTTGTGTGGTTTACCATCGAGGTCTCTGGAAGGCAAGGTGGCTGGGTGAGAAAGGGTGACAGCAGGATTGAGACCTTGATCTAGGAGTCCTGCATCTGTACAGAACCCTAGCTCACTTAGATCTCTCTGTGTAGCCTGTGAACCCGAGCATCAGAAGTCCATTCTCCCCCGCCCCCTCCTCCCCAGTGACACAGGGAAAACAGTTCTGGGCTCCTGGGCAAAGCTCAGTGTCCATGGCTTCAGTGTGGCTGCCACACTGACTTCATGCACCCCCTGCCGCTCCCCACTTCCCAGGTCTGAGAATCTGGAAGCCTCCTGGATCTGCCATTATCACCACAATTGGGTATGCACTGGACTGTACATCCTGCGCACCCAGGAGAGTTAATACTAAGAACGGCCAAACACAAAACTAGTGGGAGTCCTGCAGGGGAAAGACAAGACTTACTCAGATCTTGACCAAGGCTTTGGCTTCTTTGTTAAAAAACAAAAACAAAAAACCAAAACCAACCAAACAAAACAAAACACCAGCTCAGGGGACATAACAACAAAAACAGTATCACTCATAACGGTGACTAAAGTTAATTAACATTCACCACAGGCCGGGCACGCTATGTGTGGTTCATGAATGTGTGCACACAGGACCATGTGGAGGTCAGAGGTGAGCCTCCAGTGCTGCTCCTCAGGAGACATCCAGCTTGCTTCATGGGTCTTTCACGGGTCTAGAGATCATGGACTTGACAGGACTGCAGAATACAAAGCCCCATGCCCCTGTCTCTGCGTCTTCAGTGCCAGGGAGCCCTCCTTTACGTGGATTCTCAGAACCAAACCCAGGTCCTCATATTTATAAGGCAAACACCATACAAGCTGAAAGGTCCCATGGCCCCTTTATGTGTGTTTGACTCATTTAACCCTGGAGACGGTCCGTGGATAAGGATTAGCCATCGTCACCATCAGCACTTGCTTATAGACAGTGCAAGAGAGAAGAAGTGGAGACTATACAGGTTAAAGCTACCGTCAGCTCTGTAGAGTCCAGGACAAAGTGGGAGACGAGTTTCCAGACATGCCTATGGTGAATTGTCATGGCTGGGTCAACTCATACAGAAAGACCCATCTTGACCAAGGGTGGGACTGTTCCCGGGGATTACGGACTGTAAAAGAGTAGAGAAAATGAGCTGAGCCTCAGCACCCACCACTCCCTGCTTCCTGACAGGTGCACACATGTGACCAGCAGCCTCCGCTGCCTTGACGCTCCTGCCATGATGGATCGCACCCTAGGATGGTGAGCTACGGAAACCCTTCCTCCCTGTAGGTCGTTCCTGTCACGTTATTTTATCCTGACTGTGGAAGAATAATTTACCCAGGGCCAAGGTCCCCAGTGGCGAGTGGTAAAGCCACAGCTTCCAGCCTGCTGCTTATGTTTACAGTATGTAACCATAGAGGACCCCAGGATTGTGTTTGTTCTCTTCCACTGTCTCCACCATCACTCCCACCAGAAACAAACCTCTAGTTTCTCCTCCTGCTCAGCACTAACACCATTAATGCCAGTGACATGCTCACTGTCACCATCATGATCTTTGTCACATCCTCACCATCATCCTCATCATCACTGTCACCAGGACCATCCTCACTCTAACCATCATCACCATGACCACCATCACCATCATGGCAACCTCCATCATGACCATCGTTGCTACCCTAACCATTGTCATCACTATCCTCTTCACCATCACCATGATCACCATCACTACCGTCTTCACCATCATGACCACCATTGCTACTCAAATCATCGCCATCCAAACCATCATCATCACCGTGATCGCCATCGCTATCATGACCACTTCCATCATGACCATCACCATCATGACCACCATCACTACCCAAATCATCACCATCACTATCCTCTTCACCATCACCATGATCACCATGATCACCATCACTATCGCCTTCACCATCATGATCACCATTGCTACCCAAACCATTGTCATCACCAACACCATGATCACCACAATCGCCATCACTGTCATGACCACCATCCCTTCCCAAACTTTTACCATCACTATTGTCTTCACCATCACCACGATCACCACCACCGTTGTGACCACCATCATCACCACCATTGTTACTATAACCATCACGATCACCATGACCACCATCATCATTTTCCTTGCCCTCTGTGACTACCACGATTACCACCAGCATCATCACAGTAAGAATCACATAAGAAAGCTGGGGTCCAGAGAGGAAGTCATTAGCTCAGGTCACACTCCTCAATCACAGGCTAGTGCCTCACTCCAGAAGCCCATCTCCTGCCCATGAAGCCCCATCGCCTCCCCGCCCTTTCCTCTGTCCAGCTGTCTTTGTCAGGGTTTTACTGCTGTGAACAGATACCATGACCAAGGCAACTCTTATAAAGATTTAATTGGGGCAGGCTTACATGTCCAGAGGTTCAGTCTATTATCATTAAGGTGAATAAGGCCAATAGGAGAGAAGACTGTCTATCACATGGTTAGGAGGAGGGTCTCATTGCTCACCCCCACAATGAAACACCTACTCCAACAAGGACATAATAGTGCCACTCTCTGGGCCAAGCATATTCAAACCACTACACCAGCCCAGGCAGAGGCTCTGTCAGCAAGGTCCTATAGGGTAGCCAGCCTTGGAGAAGACTGAACCATACCAGGGTCACCTCTATGCTTTCCTGTGAGGGCTGCTTCTCCGCTCCCATGTCTGTTAATCCTGCGGCCAATTGCCGTTGTACTTTGCCACGCCTGGTCCCCAATTTTAGGCCACTCTGCCACTTTGCGTCCCTCTTGGGTATTGGCCCCAGGCATGGGGAATTGTTCTTGTCTAGCTCTGTGCTACCTTCCCAGCTTTGGGGACTCCCCCCTTCCCCAGTCTGCATGGGTTGTCAGTGGAGTAAAGCAGGAGCTGAGACCCTGGTTCTGGGTGCATTGCCCTGTCTGCTGCTCCAATGAAGCCAGCCCACCCCTCCTTGCTGGGCTCCTCTCCATCCCTCCAGCCCATGTCGCAGCCACTTCAGTCTTTCTGCTGGGTGAGGATTACATCATCACAGGGAACATTCTGTCTCACCCTCTTTAAAATGTCACCAAACCGTCCCTGGAGTGGTTCTTGATGGCCAGCATTTCCCAAGTCAACAGATTACCTGAGCAGCAATTAACTAGGGAACGGGCTGTAGAGAATCGCTTCAAATGTCACTCAGCTCCATTTCAGCTCTGTCGTGCCTGAGCTGACAGCATCATGTGACCACAAATGGGGCCTCAGCAGACAGGGAAGGAGGTTAATGCATTTGGGAACATCGGTAATGTACCAGGTACTTGTACACAGTTACTTCTCTCTTCAACAGCCATTCCCAGCTCTTGGTCAAATGAGAGAGCAGAGCCCAGAGAGGCAATGCAAGTTCCCCAGAGGCCTACAGCCTGAAGCTGAGCAGGAGTGCAGGACACTAGATCTGAGTGATGGCTGCTAACTCACAACCTTCCTGTGATTAAAAATAACAGGGGGAGGGGCAGGAAAGACAAGTCAAGACACTTAAATCCTCAGCTACAGGTTACAGAGCCAGATCTCCAGCATTTGTGAGGCCCGTCACCCAGGCAACTCTGAGGTGGCTCATCTTGTGACCTTGCAGGAAGGAGCTCGAGGGCTTAACATCTATCTTTTGTGGTTTTCTTTCCTCTGTTCTTTCCTTCCTTCCTCCCTCCCCCCACCACTCCTGTTAATGAACACCTTTGTTCAAAGAATGCACTTGGTGGTTGGGCTAACACACGCTGAATTTTAGAGTCATGTGTGATCATCAGGGAGTGGGCATTTTTAGTATGGAGCCCAGGGAACATCAGGGCTGAGCTGTCCTATTTCTATGCACTCAGGACAAATTCAGGAGTAGACCCTCCCCACCCCCTGACCCACAGCCAATGGGAGGAGGCCAGGGAGGACCTGGTGAACACCAGAGGTTCACCTGCATGGTGGGGCCTCCTGGAGCATCCCATGGTGTCTGCTCACAGTGGTGTGCTATAATAGGGACTAGGCAGAACCAGGTCTGACCCTTGGTTTTGCTCATTAAGCCAGGCAAGTCTGGACATGGAACCAGCTCCACTTGAGAGTTAATGACAGCATGGACCCTCCTGGCACTCAGCTGAGGGTACCTGCTAGTGGCTTTCCTATCTTCTTGCTTTTTCCTTCATAGACATATTAGATAGGACAAAGGGACTTCTAGCCCTTCAGGGTCTTTGCCACATCCAGGCAATGCCTGTACCATCTGGTATGGGCCACATGTGGACATGAGACATTTTAGAAGTACAAGTCTTATGTAGTTAGACTCCCACAATTGTCAGCTCTGATCTCCACTCTCCCCTTCTCTCTGCTCCCTTTTGTCTCTCCTTAGCCAAGTGCTGGCTCTGCTCATCCTTTGAAGTATATGGGACACCCACCTCTTCTGGCTGCTATGTGAGGTCCCAAGTGCACCATGCCTGCCTGGCACACAGTCAGCACAAACAAGACACTCACTCTAATGATAATTCCTGAACAACGGAGGGAGCTGCAGCACAGAGATCACACAGCCAGAGAGAGAAGCTTGCTAAAGCTGGTTTTTGCTCTTGTCATAGCTGGACATCCTGGGGAACAGGGATATCACAGGGAATCCTGGGGCATATATGGCTAGACCACGTACTCATGAAAAGCTGTAGTGTTTTTTAAAAATTTCACTGAATTTAAAAAGTGTGTGTGTGTGTGTGTGTGTGTGTGTGTATCACAGCATTATGTAGAAGTCAGAGAAAAACTTACAGGAGCCTATTCTCTTCTTCACCATATGACCTAGGGATCAAATGCAGGTCAACAAATCTCCCAGCAAGCACCTTTACGTGTTCTGCCATCTTGCCAGGCCCAGAACCTTATATTTAGATGCCAGACACTCCCAGACAATGAAGCGAGTGCTCTAACTCCATCGCTGGGCAAATGTAGATGTGGTGGCTGCTTTTTATCATTTTCCCATGAAAAAAATAGACTCTGAAGCAGGGAGCAGATGTCTCATGACTTCTGGGAAGCCTGGCTAGATGACTTTATTTTGCCACCACTCCAGCCCATGGCCTGCCCGACTGCCTTGAGTCACCTTGATGCAATTGAAACTATCTGGGTCTTGACTGTTGAGGTTTTGAGCCAGAGACTTCCCTTCGGTGGAGTCTGCCCCAGGCCTTGAGGGTTGTTGAGCCTCACACCTGTCTCCTATACCCACACATTGACTGTAAGAGCACCATGCCTCACCTCACAAGGACACTCAGAGATATCTGTGGACACTTTGTTGAGATGTGCCCATAGCAAACATTGGATCAGCACCCCTGAACCTTCACACAGCCTTGGTCAGGTCCTCAGCAGAGGGTACATGGGAATCAGGTCCATATTCTCTCACAAAACAGACAGGTAACCTGGTCTGGCTCCTCAGAAAGCCCCCACGGCTGACCACTGGTCAAGCCTGAGGACCTGGCAAGGAGCAGGTGTATCAGGCCTGTGTGCCAGGCTCAGGGAAGGTAGAGGCAGTCACCAGACGATGGAGCTGCTACAGAGCAGCTGGCCTTGGCAGAAAGCCTGCCCCAGCTTTCCGTTGACAAGTTGGCTAAGTTATTCCCATCCTCCTTGCCCTGTGCCATTGCTGTCTCCTCCTGGTCTCAGCTGCTGGGGGATGGGGGGATTGCTGAGTTAATACAAAGACTTCACGTTTATGAAGGTGGGATGTGGGGGTCTTTGTCAAGCTTTCCCCTTGGCTTTACCAAAACTCTCCCTGGTGGGGAGTTTTGGTTTTTTTTGTTTCGTTTTGTTTTGTTTTGAGACAGGGTTTCTCTGTGTAGCCCTGGCTGTCCTGGAACTCACTCTGTAGACCAGGCTGGCCTTGAACTCAGAAATCCGCCTGCCTCTGCCTCCCGAGTGCTGGGATTAAAGGCGTGCGCCACCAAGGCCTGGTGGGGGAGGTCTTATTAAAAATGAGGAGGTGTTTCTTTTTTGAGATAGGCTTAGGCTGCCTTTAAACTCACTGTGTAGTCAAGGATGGCCTGGGACTTCTGAGCCTCTCGCTCTTCCCCCTGAGAGATGGGATTACGGTTGTAAGTCATCAACCCTGGTTTACGCGGGGCTCGGATTGAAGCAAGGGCCTTGTGCATCCTAGGCAAACATTCTCTCCCCTAGCCCTACCTTTTATTTTTTCGAGACAGCCTTACTGGATAACCCAGGCTGGCTTTGAACTTGCCAAGCCCCTGCCTCAGCTTTCCAGACGTCAAGATCACAGATATGAACCACCAAAGTAGGCTGTTAAGTTTGCTTTGGAGGACAGGACTTCCATAGGGAACTCTGAAGCTGGGAAGAGACGCGGGGCTCACCAGGACTCTAATTATGGATATCCAAAAGCTGGGCAGGACCCTTAAACCCATACCTCCAAGAGGAGGTAAGTAAAGAAATTGGGGGGAGTGGGCTAGGTTTGCATACTGGGGGACAGGAGAACTCTAATTGCCAGACCCACCATCTGTCTTGTCCCACTTGGACATGGTGTGTGTTAACAGCCAGCCATATTTGCTATTTGGTGCAGGCGCCCTCAGAAGCCCTGGGAGCTATATCTTTGAGAAACCGTGAAGTTTCGGGGGGTAAAGCAGAGGCATAAGCTCGCAAGCACTAGGACCCAAGTCGCTCCTCAGCATCACAATATTCACATAGAAAGTTCCTCCCGTTATTCACCCTTTATCTTGGAGACTTCCTTCATCTCTTCAAACCCTTCACCCTGGTCCCGGCCTCAGAACCTTTGTTCCTGATGTACCCTCTTGTCAGAGTCCCCCCTTCCTGGCTTTCACATGACTGGCACCTCGGTCTTCCTTATCCTATCACCCTGAGCTGCTTTGCTCCCAAATCTCAGTGGCATGAGTCACCGAGAGAGACGACGGCAAATGTCTATTTGTCTATTCTTCACGTCTCTGATGTGACCGGGGAGGGGAGAGCTTCCAGCTCTGAGAGCAGAATCAGGGGCAAGACCATGCTCGCTCAAAACTTCACTGGGTGGAAGGAGGCGAGAAGCCCGCTGGGGACAGGTCAATTTGGGGGAGGTAGACGTGTTGAATTCTTCCATAGCTCATTCGAGATTGAAGGGCTGGGTGTCCAAGTGACGAGACAGAAAGGGGACAAGCCAGGAGCCATGCCCAGGGAAGGACAGATTGAGGAAGACACACATGTCTGATGCAGGGGGGAAATGGAAGTTGCTCTGGGTTATGGCACGGAAGTTTGTGGTAGGGACTGTACAGTCCTGTACAGTCCAGACTGTACAGCCTGGAGCCAGCCCTGCTGAGGGTCACTGTGTGTGTGTGAGCATGCACATGTATGTGAAGGTCAAAGGCCAGTTTGTCTCTCCCTGTGTTGGAATTCTCCAAATTAAGCAGGACTGGCTGATCAGCAAACTGCACAGGGAGCTGGTTAGCTCCATCTCCTTAGGACTTGTCCTTAGGAGATCTGAGCTCAGGTCCTCATGTGACAGATCCCCCCCCCCCCCAGCTCCTCCTTGGCCACTTTCAAGATGCACAAATACTAATTAGTTATGCAGAAACAGGCCGGCCAGCTTGCCCTGTTAGAGGAAGAATGGACCTGAGATCCTGGCTCTTCCATGATGACGGACGGAGGGTTGGGACGCTCAGACTCTTCCATAACTCGTGCAAACCCTCCTTCTCATCCTGAAGGATGACAGGTCTTGGTCATCTTGACCTACATTGATTCTTCTGAGCCAGAGGGACTGCAGGGTCTCAGTTTCCCTTTTAAACTCAGATGGAATATTCTGGTAACTTTCAGAGGCCAGCAGCCAAAACACCCCACAGGCAAGAGAGTCATCTATGAGGCAGCAGAGCACAGCCTTGGGCTCGAGTCTGGTCTGGCTGCTCGCGGTGTGGCCTGGGATAAATGATGTCTTCCCTCCTTGCTTACAATATCCCGGAAATGGGGCACTTTAAGAAACAAGAGAAATTGACTTAAAGATGTTAGCATGGGGCCAGCCTCCCTGGGAGTGGTCAGCAGAGATGGACACTCAACACAGACCTCCAACTCTGGTTTGTCACAGAACCAGGGGGTGGCAGGTAGGTCTGTAGGCTGCCCTTCCCCCACAAGCCGCTTCTTTTGTCCCTTTCCCTCCAGACACTTACTGAGAGGCCTGCCAGTTACAAGCAGGGCTGTGTGACCCTTGCTAAGTGGCTTTACCTCTCTGAGCCTCAGTTTGTTTGTTTAGAGAAGTGGGCAGCCATGTGTCCTACTTCCATAGCAGCATCTACATGACCTCTGAAGAGGTGCTTAGGGATTCACAGAGAGTCACACAAAAGGGTATGGGGGGGGGGGACAGGTTGGTTATCTGATCAGGGCCAAGATGGCCGGCTGTTCCAGATGGACGCTGGACCGGGGATCTTGGCCTCCTTAGAATCCCGCCTCAGGGCAGCAAGCTGAGCAACCTTGATATCCTCTGATACTTTATTTAAAGTGACCGCTCTTAAATGCAGAAGGCACAAGAAGTCTGGGGTTACGGCCTCCCTTTCACTACTTCTTGGGGCCACCTGGCTTCTGGGGTGAGGGGATGGGGCTGTCTCTTAGAGAGACATGTCATATTGGGTCTCCAAAACCCCAGTGATGGAGCAGAGAGCTTAGTCTACTCACAAGAGGAATGAAGGACCACAAAGCCAGGACAGCTAGCAAGTTCCCGGTGCCCTTAGGAGTCATTAGTTGAGTGTGCCCTGGATGTGGGATCTGGGCAGGTGACTCCATTGTCTCCCAGGAGGCTCAGGGTGGCAACCATTCATCCAGCCTCCAAGTTGCCAGTTTCAACCCTCACTCCCAAGCAGCATCTGGTCAGGGAGGTCACTGGGAATACAAGATAGTCCTTATTGCTGTGTGCACAGGGTTCCTGATGGTCTCAGGGATGCCAGTGTGAGACTGACCCCAAGGCCTTTGGACTCTGAGTTCTTAACTCAGGACACCCATTATGCAGTTTGATTTCAGCCCTCAGGAGGCTGCATGGCCGTGGGTGGAGACACCTTGGGCTGTAGCTCTCTGAATTCAGGGGTGCTCCTTGCATCGTGGAGGTGGCACCATCTAGGGACAGAAGGACCTATCATGCCAAGGACAAAGCCCTACCTAAAGACAAAGGGTCTCAATAACCACACAGCAGGCAGGAGTTCCAGGGCCCTGGCTAATGCATACTGATGGCTTTGACCTTCCAGGTGTGAGCCTACACAACCGGGCATGTCAAACAAAGCCAGACTGACCTGTCATCTCATCGAGCATTGCTCATTTCAGAAAATTGTGTCACAAATGATGACACTACTGTGGTACTTGAGACACCAAGCTGACACAGCTGTGTTCTCTTATATCGGATGCTCCTGTGTGGGCAGTTCAGAGTCTGGGCGCATACCTTTAACCTGCTGACTGAGGTCCCCCATGTGCGCCGATACTGTTGATTGCTGGCTCTCTACTTAGGTGCCTGACACTGTCCCTTATATTGTACTTAGGTCTGTAATGTTGGGAATGAGGGACATGTCTAAGAATGTCAAGTAGGGGCAGGTCATATCAACTACACACTAGCTTCAGGCTCGGAAGGTGGCACAATACCTCATGAGTATGAACCACCAAGCTAAGGGAACAAGTATCCTTAAGAAATGTACCTGTCCCTTAGAACCCATTCCCTTAGGGGGCTTCCCAGGGTGCGAAGCCGTTCTGGGTGGCTTTCTCTTAAGCTTCAACTTATGGATGACTTTTGGCCAAGCCATTGCTGAATTCATGTGCAAGGTGGATCTGGGTAGCCAGAGGGAGGACCGTAACGGGAGAGAGTCTGTACAGAGCCATTCTCAAGTTAGAAAAAAATGGGTGTTCGGCAGTGTCCTATGTCACTCTGCCTGTGTCTCCTTGGATAAAGAAAGGCAGGTGATGGTTTTTATGGAATGGGGTGTGTGCTTCTTTTACAGTCCATCGTGCTTCACAACTACACTAGCACCCCCTTTTCTGGAAAGCAGCCATGCTTACCCCTATACCACGCCAAGAACTTTGTATTCTGTGTGGCAACATTGTGTTCTTCTGTGTCATGTGAGGGACAGGGTCAAATTAGCCACAAGGTGGGAAGTACCCAGTACCCACTGTGGGTCTTCTGAAGGCGAACCTACATCATATAGGGTTCAGGAGTACATAGAGAGCCCAAGGGGTTCTTGCACCCCACAGCCTCAGGCCCAGTTACAAATCACAGTCAGATGCATGAAACATTGATCCGGTTGATGTCAGCTGCCCTTGGCCAGGGGACTCTACCACTCCCTCTAAGACACAGTCTCATTTAAGACTCTCTGAGCTTCTCCACCGAGGAATAGGGTTGGTTGAGTAGGACCAGCTTGTGTCACGAGCATAACAGATGTAACCCTGGAGCCCAGGCGCACAGCACAGGTTTAGAGGGTACCTCAGATGCACTCGGGGTTTGGATTCTGAGCGGTCTCAGCTCCATTTTGGCAGGCTGGGCTGGGCTATAGGGTTTGACTGCGGAAGAGGCAGAGGGAATTCCCTAATTGCTGGGCACACAACCCTTTGTGAGGGCCAGCTGCTCTCTTCTCCCTCAGAAGGAGCTGGCATTGCTCACAGTTTGGTCTGATCCCCTTCCACCAGTGATTCCAAAAGTAGCAGTTTGGGGCAACAGGAGTGGACATTCCCAGTACTTTAGAATCTACCCCCAGGGCACAACACTGAAGACTGTGGTTTATGGGTGTCGCAACTAATTCTGGGTTCCTTCGCCTCTGTTGTCCTCAACTAACCACAGAGAGGAGAACGTGGAACAGGGTTCAGAGTTCAGCTCTTCCCTGTTCTCAGGACCACAGAACAGCATGAGTTACATGCCTAGCGAGCCCTGTGCACATGCCTGCACATCCCTTTAAGGTCATCTGCATCTCCCTGATCCCCAGTTGTGACATATCTTTCTCACATTCCACCTTATGGGACTCTGGGAACATATATGGAACAAACACATGAAAACACAATTCCCTGGACAGTGGTCATTAATGACTGCATCCTCCAATGGCGGCTCACTCACCGTGCATGACTGGAATTAACAGGGAAAGATAAAGGGTAGCCAAGCCATGTGGGTGGGTGGGCAGGCTGGCTCCTGGACTGCTGGTTGGAGCCTCCACATGCACGCCTACGCACAAGCACACACTTGCACACCTGTGTAGCTTACCTGTCCACCTGGATTCCCGTGTCTTTCATCTCTGCTTTAGCAGGTCCCACTCTGTCCACTGATTTGCCCCCACTGTTGAGGATGCTCAGTACAGGCTCTATCTCTTTGAGCAGTTCATCATGTTTTCCACTATCTTGGAGGTTGGCCTTGGTATTTTTCATTGTGGGGTCAATGGCCACACCATTAGCCTGGGAGACTGAGCCAGCTCCCTGCCCATGGCCTTGCGCATGTTGAGGTCCATTACCAGGACCTGTGACCCTGTCTACGGCTAATGACTGGTCTTTGCTGGCTGACGGCTGGCGAGACAGATCGACGGCTTTGGTGGGGGTACCCAGGGGCTGGGTCACCCGGATGGTCTTGGGGGTTCCATCCCCAGTGAAGGTGGTCTCCAGATGCGTAGTGAAGCCCTCAGGGCCTCTCAGAATGAGAACCACATGGGTCTCAGAGGCAATGCCCCTGAGAACCTCCAGAGCGCTGTCATAGCTGAGGTCTACCAGGGGCCGATCATTGACTGCGAGAATGATGTCTCCAGCTTGGATAAGACCACTCTGCTCGGCGGCACCTCCTCGGATCAGGTCTGAGATGATCACGGGAGGCTTGCTGACCCGTTCCTTCACCAGGAAGCCCAGACCTCCCACTTTGCGTTTGAAGAGACGAACAGAAATGACGTTGGGTTGGATCTGCTGAACCCCAAATGTGTGCTCTTCCATGGTATCTGTGTCCTTCAGAAGACCTCCAAGCTAAGATGACTCCTGCAGAAACCTGAGCTCCTCCAGGGCAAGAGCTGGCTGCAGAGTTTCTGTTGCCTCTGCCTTTGACGTCAACTTGGCGTCACCTGCTCATTGCCGTTCGGCCTTGGGTGGCATGGTTTCATGTGTCCCCGCCCCCTTCCTTATTCTCTAAGGAAGTCAAGGTTGACCAGGCAGACGTCAGGAGCACCGATGGGATGTGTCCCTAAGCAACAGGTCAGGAAGACTGGAGGCCTGCTGTGTCTGATGACTGTGATGCACAAACATGGGAACTAGTCTCTGGGCATCTTGGTCACCAGCTTGTCCGACACAGAGGTGATGTAGGGGCTCCTACCTGGAGCTGAGCAGAAGGAAGAAGAGAATAGATGAGAAGTGAAGAGAGTGGAGCGGGTACTGAATTCCTCAGAGCCAGGATGGGATTGGGGACACTGAAGCCAAGCCTGAAGCATGACTGGTGTACTTTTCCAGTTAGTGGTGGTCACCTGGCTTTATCCGTGCCATCAAAGCTCTCAAGGACCAAAGGGCCTCTTTGGGGACACCACGGCCAAGATAGTCAGGCAACCCCAGAGACTCAAGGGTAAGGCTCTTCAGCCTCTTATCTTTCCCACCAAGGGAACCACTTCTATGACCGTTACACTCTGTCCCCGGTGCCCCAGAAATGTTACCGGGCATTTATGGATGCTGTATTCCACGGTACCACAGATGGAAGAGTCCACCCCCCCCCCCATGGCCATTTTCTTCATCATTAACTCATTTCTGTTTTAAAAATAGGTACATGCTTTTAATCCCAGCACTTGGGAGGCAGAGGCAGATGGATTTCTGAGTTCGAGGCCAGCCTGGTCTACAGAGTGACTTCCAGGACAGCCAGGGCTACACAGAGAAACACTGTCTCAAAAAACCAAAAAAAGAAAGAAAAAAAAAAAAAAAAGACACTTCGCCATGTTAGGTATGAACGCTTTCAACACCAAAGAGATAGGTTCACTCAAAGCTCAAATACAGTTGCCCCCCCCACATAACACATGAAACACCCCAGTGAGGGAACACGAGGAAGACAGGCTGTGACCCTCTAGGCTTAACAATGGCACACAACAGGTTCAACCAATATTGACTAGTGGGAAAAGAAAGCAAGCAGAGCGAAGACTAACTCTGCAGTTTCTGAATACTTCCGTTCTCCACAGTTACTGCTTCTCCTTTGATGTTCACAGAAACCCAGCCCCACGCCTGAAACCCCAACTTGAAAGAGGGCTGACTCAGTGCCTCTTCCAAGGTCTCACAGAGTGGATGGAGAAGCGACGGGCCCGCTTCGCTTTCCAGTCTGAACTTTTGAAAGTTACCTGCTAATTACTTTCTACATATATGTTCCCAGCTCAATATTCACTACTTTAAAATGCTGTCCATTTTCAAACTATCAGTTGTCCCAGTGCAGGAATTTGGGGTACACTTGGGGTGCCAAAGGCCAACATGGGCCAAGCTGTAGGGCAGTAGTAACAGCCCAGACCAGGTAAGTTGAGGGAACTGTGTGTGTGTGTGTGTGTGTGTGTGTGTGTGTGTGTGTGGGGAAGCTAGGGCTTTGGCAGGTGATCCTCAGTGGTGGGTGGGTGGGGAATGGTCGGGGGAAGGTGGGAGGTTGGCAAGCCATTCTTTTCATCCATTTCTCTCCTCCCCTCCAAAACTCTAGTTCTCCCTGTATCCCTAAGATTCCCCCTTCCAGCATCTCCGCCATGCCTTCACACAAGGAGGGACACCCATCCGCCCTCATGACTAACAAACCAAAGCACCTTGCTTTTCCCTTTCCGCAACTTCCCAGGGCCACCCCAAGGGCTGAGTCAGCTGACACAAGTGCCCGCTGCCTCTGAGAACAGGAGTTGACTAGCAAAGTCCCCACCTGCCTTTCAAAGGAGGTCCCCCTCCCCCCACCAGGGTCCCTTGAAGGAGGCTGGTTAGTGTTTTTGCAGCCTGCATTACGTAACCCCACCAGCCGCTCTGCGTGGGTTGGGGAGTAACGAATCCCAGGCCCAGCCCGGGCTGCCTCCATCTGGTGCTGCTCTGTGTGTGTGTTTCTGTGTATTCAACCGTCGCCCTCACGCTGTGGCATTTCTCTGCTGTGTGTGCCCCGCGTGTCAGCAGCCTGGGTATTTTTTAGCATCTTGCTGACTAGGCTCTGGTTTGCAGGGAAAAGCACCCAGGACCACCAAGCCCTTCCTTGTCTAGGACGATGGTTCACTTTCTTGCTTCCTTAGCTTTCCATAAGCTCCTGGTCTTCCAGGGACCAAGCCTCAGCCATAGGTAGAGACAGCTGGGGCTCTAGAGCTCGCTCCAGGATCCATATTTGCTTCCGGGCTCCATCCTTTAATGGAAGAAGGGTCTGGAAGGGGAGGCAAGGACACCAAGCTCATTTGTTACAAATGCTGGCTTTAGTAAAAGAGAGGACCTGACCTTTGGTGGGCCTTGCTTAAGAAGGAACAATCAGAAACAAAGCGTGTCATAGCGCCGTCCACCTTCAGCCATGCCCTCTGTCTCTGGTGTCTTCTAGAAACAAGTGGGACTCTCGGGTGATGCTTGGGAAGCTGGGATCTAGCCTCTTCTTCTTACCTCTCTCTCTCCCTCTCTCCCTCCCTCCCTCCTTCCCTTCCCTCCTTCATGTATACTAGACAACATTCCCAACGTTCTGAATTTTTATTTTGAGACAGGGTCTGGTAAAGTCACCCAGGCTGAACTTTAACTCACTCTGCAGTGCAGGGAGGCCTTGAACTTGCTCTCCTCCTGCCTCAGCCTCCTGAGCGGCTGTGATTACAGCCTGAGCCGATCCTCCCGGCATCTGTCACTGTCTTAGCCTCACTGTGCTCTGGGTTCCTATTTCCATCTATAAGAGCCACTGCATCTTCCATCATGACTTGTCCTTATCCCGATCAGGGTCAGGGTCAGCTATCCCTCCTTTGCTAGTAGATGCAGGAAGTGTCACAGGGACATGTATTTGTCTCACTTTGCAAACATCCAGTTCCCTGGGTGTCGGAGAAACTGGCTAAAGTGCTTCCTGGCTCTGTCTGTGTTTCTGAGCTGGCTCCTTATTTCCCATGAGTCTCAGTTGCCTTACCTGTAAAATGGCTTCCTAGTAGCAGCCACCCCACCGATTAACCTGGAGAATTCAACAGCATAGAAAATACCAGGACAGCGATGCCCAAGAGAGGCCTGGCGACGGTGGGAACACCGTCTTCAGGGAGCTAAAAGCTAGGCTGAATGGCCTGTCAGGTTGTCTCTATGCTCTGGAGCTGAGATTCTCAGCAAATCATGCACATACACACTCTCTCTCTCTCTCTCTCTCTCTCTCTCTCTCTCTCTCTGTCTCACACACACACACACACACAGAGTACATACCATGGAAACCACACTTGGATGTGAGTCTCTGTTGAACACTTTGCTTGTTCTCTGTGGATTTCTTTTCTTTACCTTGCTCCGAGGAACTAAATGGCTGACTGTCGGAGGTGACAAAGACAAGGAAAGAAGAAAGAAGCGAGCAGCCAAAGCAGGGCGTGTGGGACACCACCTTCTCATTGGGTGACCTTGGGCGGGCAGCTCTAAGCCCTGGGCCTCATTTCCACAATGGGAGCAATGAGGAGAGTAGAAGCTTTTGGCTTGGAAGGGTGCCACGCCCTCCGCATAGGATTTGCTACTTGTGGCTACCAGAGGAAAAAAGACTAACGCTCATGAGGGGCTTGGATATGGATGTTCCATGCTATTTTTCTGGTTTTGGTGGTGGTGATGTTTTGTGCCTAGTTTTTGGGAAGGTTAAACTTTGCTTTCTGTTTGGCTAAGTTATCAATAGACTCTTATGAGAATGAGTGGGAAGGAAGACTCTGGGGAGGTTTAATAGTCAGGGTTAGACCCGGTCGGAATGCCCATCTCAGACACAATGGCACCCCATCTCTCCTCCATTTCGACCTCCCTTTTCAGCACAGTGCTGCTCAAGGTCATGCCCAGGGGCTCCCCTCATGCACACATCTGAAGAATGTAAGCTGCTCTGAGGCACCGTGTGTCCTGGTGTGTTGGGATTTTCCATTTCTAGACGGGAATGGAAAAGAGCCATTGAGAGCTCCTAGTACAGCTCCTTCATTGAAACTCAGGGAGCAGGGGGCTGGAGAATTCAGTGTTGTGAACTTGGATTGAAAGGCAGGTATCTGGAGTTCCCAGGAAGAAGGGGGGAGTGAAGAGAGGGAGAGGGAGGGAAGGAGGGAGGGAGAGGGAAAGAGAGAAGCCTTCCCTGTGTTAAAGGCCTACAGGCTGAAGGACCCAACGTTTCGAACAAAAAGAGTTAGAATGTTGCAGATAAGAGTCAAATCGTTTCTTCTGTG
Organism: Rhynchomys soricoides; assembly: GCA_019843965.1. Classification (NCBI taxonomy): domain Eukaryota; kingdom Metazoa; phylum Chordata; class Mammalia; order Rodentia; family Muridae; genus Rhynchomys; species Rhynchomys soricoides. The sequence goes on from JADRCH010000259.1 coordinate 583,857, forward strand.
CCTTTGAAAGTTGCCCATCCCCCACCCCGTGTTGGACCCAAAGTCCTTGTGCCTATCAAAACTTTACAAAGTATTCTTAGCCAGCCCCTGGCTCCACAGATCCAGAAGCTAAGGATGTCATCAGATGACACCTGTAGCAGAGTCTCCCCAGCTTTGCAGTGACCACCCACCTGTGCCCCCACCAATGAGTCCAGTGAAGCGTTTCATACTCTGTCCTGTAGCTAATAAAATCTGATGACCCCAGTTCAATCCCTGCAACCCACGCAGTGGAAGGAGAGATCACGCCTACAACTTGACCTCTGACCTTTACTTGTGGCCATGGTAAGCATGCCCATTCGATGAATCAATAAATGTTAGTTAGGTCCCTGGAGTCTCCCCTCCCTCTTGCCCCCTGAGAATCTACTGGAGACTTAGCTGGGCACAGATATGGGTGAGAATGACAGAGGAGAGAAAAGCCAGTGTTACACAGGAGAGGTTAGAACTTGCGTGTCCTGGATGAGTAGTCTAGCACCTGAAACCTGCCCTCTGGGCATTGGCCGAACCCTCATGCATCTATAGATAATGAATGTGTTTCAGAGAACTCAATGGATATCGACAGAGAAGAAAGGAGCCCCCATACACACGGTCAGGTGAGAAAAATGCATGCACAGTGAATTCTGCATGCATAAATACGGATCACTCCAGAAGGGGCTGATGCCCATGACGGATCTTCCCGGGCTCTGCAAGCCGGAAGTCAGTGGGCATGCCCTTGTCACCAAACACTGTTTCTCATCCTGGGATGCCAGATCACTGAGGTTCTGACCACAGATGTACTGTGTTTTGGATAAACAGCATTAAAGAAAACAAAACCTAGCCTGTGAGCTTGCATCTGTTTGCACTTTGCATGGCCACGAGGTCACTCTCAGCTCTCTGTGCCACAGCCTTGTGGCCTTCTCTCTCCAATCCTGCTTAAAAACAGATTTCAAGTTCCCAAGTCTTAAAAAAAGCACAAGTCAATGCCAACCCCCCCATACAAACAAAAGACAAAAAGCGGTGCTCCCTTTAAACAATACCCCCGAACAAGCAACTTCCGTAGTCTGTTGAGTCACTAATTTGCAGCCTTTAAGGATCCAAGTTGAAGGGATCTCTCTTCCCACGTCAGCCAGCCAGAGCCCAGAGCCTGCCACGCCCCTGCAAGTCAGCAGGGTGTGCTGGTACCCTGTGCCTTGGGGATCCCAGAGTCTTTGGGTCCTATAGTGAATCCCCAGACTACTGTGGAACACCCCCCCACACACACACACCCTACCCCCACTTGGCAACTGCAGCCTACTGAGGATGTCTTGGACTTTCTGAGACCGAATCCACAGCTGGCAAGGAAGAGTGTCAGCTCTGAGTCAGGACAGAGGAAGATTGTAGAATCCTGACCCGGATGGCCAGGGAATCCTGGGGATGGGTCCTCTATGACATTGTTGCTTGGTACAGACTCTTTTAATATTTGACAATATTGGCTATTTAAATCACACATGCCTTCTTTGGTGTGGCTAATGAGAATTTGGATGTCCTCCTTCAGATAAACCACATAGGACATAAATCATATAGGAAGTCAATAAACATATTCATAGGTAGACATGCACACAGAACACACACACACACGTGTAAACATGTGCATAAATAAACACGTGCATACATACACATACATATATTCACACATACATACATACACATGTCTAAGGACCTATCAATAAGCCAAGGGAAAGTAAACAGGCTCTGTGGTGCTACATCATTGTGGGTCAGGGTGGGGCTGATCTGTAAGGATCTATCAGGTTAGCCCTTATACTGTTAAACATCAAATGGTCCTCTAGAATCCAGCTTGTTTACCCACAGATCCTCACAGCTCTCTGACCTCATCAGAGACGGCTCTTTGTGCCACTGCACAAAGATGGGGTTAGTTCAAAATCACAAACCTGGTCAAAGTGCAGAGATTAAGCGTCAGTCGATCCCTCAGCCACAAGTAGGATTATCCAAGTTACTCTCCATGCCCGCCCAGGCTCAGGGAACATCACAGAAGAGGGTGTGGAAGGAGTGTAAGAACCAGGGGATGGGGAAGACTGGAACGAACATGTCTCCTGTACAGGACAGGGCTGCTGTGCCCAGGAACTCCGTCCAGCTGCCACTGCCTGTACAAGCTTGTTAGGGAGGCAGGGGTTGATCTGGAGGGAGTTAGGATGAATCTGGTCAAAATCTGTTGTGTGAAGTTCTCAAAGAACAAAAGTATTTTTAAGAAGTTAGTGAGGAATGACATTCAGGATATATTACTCTGCTAGGCAGTGGTGGCACACGCCTTTAATCCCAGCACTCAGGAAGCAGAGGCAGGTGGATTTCTGAGTTCGAGGCCAGCCTGGTCTACAGAGTGAGTTCCAGGACAGCCAGGGCTACGCAAAGAAACCCTGTCTCAAACAACAAAACAACAACAACAATAACAACAACAACAACAACATCTATTGCTCCATTTAAAATGCAATGTGACCCACACAAACATAGGACAATAACTTACATATCTGACTTGCTGTCTACATTTCCATGGGAACTTTGACATATACCAATTATTTCTGGAGAAATTCCAAGGCCCTTGGAATCGGTACTCACTTCTCGGAAAGGTGTAAGATTTGGGTTGTGAATGGGAACCTTCCTTTTTGGATATTCTTTTATACTTGATTATAGATTAACTGTTTTGCTCATTATTAGTTTGATTTCTATTTTTTAAATATCACTTTTCCCAATCAGGACAAGGCCTTTGAAGCCAGGCTGTCTCCGCTTGGCTTTGTGACCATGGGGAACTTACTCAAGTGTCACCATCTATAGAGATGATGACAGTGCTGGCATGCATCTGTGTAGACAGACAGAGAGGAGAGATTCTTGATCCAGAATCAAGAATCAGATGTTGAGCCTGAGAGTTGTAGGCAGAGACGGGCAAGCCCCCAGAACTCGGTGGTGAGCCAGCACTGTGAGGAAGGGGTGGGAAAAGTCAGTCTGCTACCCCGGAGAGAGCCCCAGGGCTCTGTCCCCAAGCTGGAAGAGATGAGGGGAATCATGGATCTTTCATCTTGGCTTGGCCTCACAAAACTCAATTACTGGAGCTAGCTCTGCCACCTGTGTGCTACGGCATCCATCATGATGACAGAAAGCTCCAGAGTTCCGAATGAGGCCCTTTCTATTTCCTTCAGCTCATCTCTCACCCTGGCTGGGCCTGCTCGCCACTAGGTAGAGGTCAAAGCCATGAATCTGGAGCCAGAAAGACAAGAACCTGGGACCCAGGTCCACTTTCTGCTTGCTTCAGATTCATCGTCTGTGAGGTGGGAATGTTGATCGGTTCCATCAATGAATTACAGGAGAAAATTAAGTGGGTGTGTGCTGGGGGGGGAGGGTTACATGGAACTCATGTGTACTATTCTTGACTGTTACCTTTAGAGTAACACTTTAAGCTAGTCATCAAGACACAAGAAATTCAATACCCCAGAACTATTCACAGTGGCCAGGGGACAGAGCCAGTGAGGAAGGCCATCAGGAGACGAGTGGATTGAAGAAAAAAAAAAGGTGTTTGTGTGACAGAATTTGTTTCTTTGTAAAGAATGAAATGAAATTAGTAAAGAATGTAATGTTTATTTTTTCCATGAACTGGACGGAACTGGAGATTACCAACAACACTGTTATCATATTAAATGAACTAAGCCAGACTCAGAAACATAGGTAAGAGGCTGAAGTGCACTGTGAGTCCAGGCCATCCTGCGTGACCCAGTGAGGAACTATCTCAAAAGAACCAAAAAAGGAAAAACAGGAGGGGCTACATATTTTCTCTATGTGAAATCTAGATTAAGACATTTTTTTAGGGTGCCGCAATAGAAAGGGGGGGCTATGTTGGGGGAGGAGGCAATTGGCAGAAGAGACAGAAATAGAGAGGGCTGTAAGCAAAACACACTGAGTACACACAGCAAACCGTCAAAATGAAGCCTATTATTCTGTAGAGTGGTTAAAAACACCCTTTGAACTTTACTCTGACAGTGATGGTGAACCTCAGGCAGTGGTGAGATTCTGATATCATAAACATTGTCCTGGCTGCTGCTGACTAGAAGATCAAAGGAAATCCCAGGCTGGCGGCAGGAGCCATTTCAGGTACTGGGTGGTCAGCACTGAGCGGTGACAGTTGGGGAGTGAAGAGGAGGGCAGGATGCAGAGAGGAGGAGGAGGAAGAAGAGGAGGAGGAGGAAAAGGAGGAGGAAGAGGAGGAGGAGGAAGAGGAAGAGGAGGAGGTAGAGGAGGAGGAGGGAGAGGAGGAAGGTGAGTTCTGGAGCTGTGGGGACTGGTGGGACAGAGAGCTGAGGGAGAGGGCATTGTCCTCAGAGATCGCTCGGCTTTAGTTTGCCACAGGTGGGGTAGGGAATCTCTTCCTGGAGGAATGCAGGCTGTGTGATGGAAGAAAATTCTAGTGATGACCAAAGGTCATTTGTGGGATTGTGCTTCCCCAGTCCTGACGTACGATTTAACTGTGGTCCGTAGGATTGTGATCAGTCAACAGTTTGTGATCCTTGACTCCCACTCTTCTGAGAGCCCATGGGGATGACAGAAATATCCTTGATTTGGCTAATTCTCCGGCATTCCAGCCTGGCAGATTGATGTTAAGTCAGTCATCCAACAGTCTGACTCTTGATTGTCTTGTGAAATGGAAAAGGTACTCAGAAGCAGTTCCTGAGGATTTCAAAAAGATTTGAGCAGACAGAAGTCATAGAAAACGCTTTGTGAACCGTCATGTTGACGGTACAGACATGGTGTACCCCAAATTGCAGTTGAGTGTTAACCTGAGACTCAGTCAACTTCTCCCCTCTCCTGCCCGCCATGCTTAGATTCAACCTGGGGGAGAGGAGGAGCTAGGCTCAGAATGTGGGAGGGAAACATGAAAAAACTATATTTTAAGGGACTGGTGGTGGACCTGAGCCCCTTAACTTCAAAGATCCCTGTAAACACATCCACGGGGTCCTGAATTAGTTACAGAAGAATTTCAGCAAAGGGAGAATCTGCTAAACAGAAAATATAGCAACAGATGCGGCAGTCTCCTCCTCCTAAGACAAGCTATGCTTGTAGTAAAAATAAACGTAACCGGGCCAAATTTGAGTAAAAGGTTAAGGCTCTCAAAGCTGGATAAAATGCACCAGCAGTTACTCTATAACAACATGAGTATGGGAACAAGTGCCCAGGACAGGAGAAGCTAGTCCCCAAGATAGGTATGGACCCAATGCACACCTGCTGTCCACATGGCTCTCAGACAGAATGGGTCTACTTTTAATGGAAGAATTTAATAACACAGCTCACTCTCTTCTTAGAAGGTATCAGCCTGGATGCATCTACGGCTTACTTCTGAATACATATTCAATTTCCAGAAATATTTTCTACTAAACATAATTAAGTTTTAAACATAAGACAGTACAGTGTTATGAGGGAGCTGTACCAATTCCAAATGTCTTGACTTTAATATTCTGAACATTTTTATTGATAGACTATTAATTGTAAATGAATAATTAATTAAGATGGGGGGTTTATATAGCCCAAACTGGCTTTGAATTCAATATATAGCTGAGTATGACCTTGAACTTGCGATCCTCTTGCCTCTGTCTTCCAAGTGCTAAGATTATAGACCTAAGTCACCAGACCTGGTCTATGTGCTGGGGATCAAAGCTTGCTAGGCAAGAATTCTATGAACTGACTACACCCCTAGCAGGCTCTTTACTGTGTACTGTAATTGAACTTAGAAAAATATTCTGAAAGACAAAATATTATTTATCTCCTCTTTATAGACAAACAGAAGACTCAAAGACATTCATGCAGGTAGCTAAAACAGTCGGAGTCAACAGCAGGGACATAAGCTGAGTTTGTCTAGACTTGAAGTCTTTTTTAAAAATAATTTTCAATTAGCACTGCTTGCTCATATCTTAAGCTGCCTGGCTGCAGAGGTGAGCTGCGGTCCCAGTAACAGGAAGGTGAGGGAGACTCTTTGGGCCCTTCACTTCAGCCTTGCTATGGAGCCTGTGGATGTCCTTAGGGCTCAGGGAACTGAGAACACTGGAGTCAGGTGCCTAGGGATTCACTCAAGAGTTATAGATTTCCAAACTTGCCAGGTAGAAACAAGGATCAAAGGGTGAAGTATGCAGCGGGAGCTAACAGGTGACTTCAAGGTCATGGCCAGGGGGCAGATTTAAGAGAGTTTCTCAGACTATTGGAGCTAGAAGCAAACTCAGGACCCTCAGAGTCACACCAGCCCCCACTCACTTCCTTCCCCCCATGTGTTTCAGAATGCCGGCTGTAAATTTCTGGGCACCCATGTGCTTCTAGACTATTCTAAATGAGTCCAATAGTTATAAATCCCTTCTCTTCCTTCCACCATCAAGTACAACGTGCATCTCAGGATGGAGAACGGGGCGTTGTAAGAACTCACAGGTGCTGGCAAGGAAGGGAGATTCTAGTCACTTCAGAAGGTAAATGATTTTGACAGAAGACTATCGGGCAATCTTGTGAGGGAACTGTAAAGCAGAGCACAGCTTTTTTTAAACTGAAAAGATAAAATGAAAGTAAGGATCGTGGTCCCTGAAAACCCTGCTGCAATCCTCTCATCAATCGTTTTTACTGAGTAACTACTTTGTTCTCAAAACAGAACTAAACACTCTGACCTGCCAAATGAGCTGTGCGATCAGATGCTACTTGCAGACAGAGATCATGGTTCTTGGTTTTATTCCCTTCTCAGTGAGCTGCCTGGCTTGGCACATCTGAGGTGCTCGATAACCCAGGACCTGAGTCTACACCATTAGCAGAATCAAACCAGTGAGGTGGTTGAGGACAGGAGAGTCCAGGCTGTCCCAGTGTGCAGCAGTTCCAGCAGGACTTTGCTACAAAGTAGGGATGAGGCAGAAATCCCTTCACTTCCTTCCAGCAGCTGCAGGAAGGAGTTGAGGATGCCTGACAAAGAAGAGAGGAGTCAACTGGACTTTACAGCCTCGGGAAAGCAATCACGGATTCAGAAAAAGGAGAGGTGAAAAAGAGGGGTCTCAGTGGAGTCTTTGAAATCACCAGGGATGGATGCCATCTGGTGCCCTGCTCCTCCCCAGAGCCCGGTCCACAGGCCCGGATCACCAATACTATTTGGAAGCATGTCAGTGACACACACCCTCAAGGCCCTGCCAGACCCCTCCCTTCAGGAGCCTCAGATTTATATGCACGGGACCACAAGAGCATTCGAGACACCTGAGGCCAGTTTCCCTCCGAATGCCTGGTGCATCTTCCAGCAGTCAGTCCCTCAGAGCCTCCAAGAGAAGAAAGTAGCAAAGTGTGATAACACTAGGCTGAATGATGCAAAATTGTGGACTATTCAACAATCCTGTGGCCTACAAAGATGACCGTTTCAAATGAAACTCCAATTTCAGCTTTGTCTATACCCCGTTCTGAGCAAAAGCGTTTCTGATCTACAATATGGCGATTTTCAAAAAACCGCTCTGGCCAGAGTCTGCATATGATAGCCCCTAGGTATGCAGGTGAGCTGTGTGTGCTTCACGTTAAGTCTTCCTTCCATTAAAGAAAAATAGAGGTTTAACATAAGCTAGAAATATCAGTCTTTCTTTGCACCATGGAAGAGGGGCTCGTATCAAGCCTAAATTTCTTCAGGTACCCCGGTTTCCATCTTAAGAGGCAGGCGAGGGTGATTCATCAGGAGGGATGAAGAGATTTGTAACCATCTGGGCTTATGGAGGATCATCAAGAAGCACCTAGGTAGAAAGAGCTGGAAATCTGCAGCTCATGTTCTGAGACTAACGCTGCTGTCAGACACAGCTGGGGTGGGTGATGGCTTCAGGTTAAATGGCACCTGAGCTCTTGGTTACCTTTGGCCAGCCTCCTTCACACCTCTGTTTTCTGTCAGGGCTTTGGAGGACAGGCCTGACTTAAGACTCCCTATAAAGTGAGTTTTATAAAGAAATAGGGATGTCACCTCTTGGAGCTCCTTAATGAGGGGCCACAAGGCAGCTGGGTCTTAGGGTCTCTTGGAAGATGACGGTATCTCACAGGGTCTCCTGAAGTCACACAACCTCTGTTGAGCTCATGACTCTGGCTGAGGCTCCCCTAACTTCACAGGCCTTGGTTGAAATTCAACCGCTGTCTGCATACACCCTACTGGAGTCTTACTAGGCCAGCTCCCTACCACCCAGACTCTTGCTAGATATGTGTTCCATCTAATGCTCCTCTCACTATGGGGTGGATACTGAGCCCTTCTTGTAGTGACACCTTCTCAACAGGGCTTTTTCTCTTGATGTCACCCCAGTCCCGACGTCTCCAGAACAGAGCAGACTCCAGTCTCTGTCCTCCATACAGAGGGAAGAGGTCATTCCAGGTACCACATGTTTATCCTGTAGTGCCTTCTCTGGGCTTCATGTTCGTCTCCCTTTGCACGGCATACCTGCTGATCCCCTGGGTCAGCTCAGCTACCTACCTCAGCTTCAAGGACATACTCCCTTTCTGTCAGGCTCAGAAGAACGCTACAAGTCCCCCTCAAACTGCAATCAGAGAACAAGGACAGCCACAGCCCATTTATCAATCCAGGATGACTCAGAGCGGTGGGAGAAAGGACCGAGACCAGAGGCACTATCCCTGGCACTGGGTTCATATCCTGACTTCAAGGGGCTCTGGCCAGACCTTTAGCACCCTGATTCCTGCTCCCTTGTCTGTAAAATGAAGATATCAGTGACTTGGATGACGCAGGCCAAGCTATTCTTTCCCAGGCTGGCCATACATTGCCCTTCTTGGCACCAGGTCTCACTGCACAGTTATACGTAGTTATTCAGCTAATATTTTCCCTTAGTGATAACTGGCGCGCGCACACGCGTGTGTTTGTGTGTGTGGGGGGGGGACGGAGAGAGAGAAAGAGAGAGAGAAGGGTAGAGGAGAGGGAGAGAGAGAGAGAGAACAAGTACACATAGGTGCTTACATGGGGTTCATGTTGTACAGCTTCCTGAATTGCTCTTCATCTTTTTTTTGGAGTCAGGGTCTCTCGTTGAATCTGCAGTTTGCTGATTTGGCTAGACTGTCTGGCCAAACAGGCCCAGACATCCTTCCATCTTCATCCCATTCCCCAGTACTGAAACTGGACATGTGCTTCTATGCTGCCTTTTAAAAAAGACACAGGCCCCAAGGGGTTGAGCCCAGGTCCTCGTGCATGAGTGCCAAGCCCTTTACCAGCTGAACCAGCTCTTCCACCTTCATCCAGCTCATGCTTCTGGATGATACTGGCCAGACACTGATATGTATCTGGCATGGCATGTGCTTCTTTTTCAGGGGTGCCCCCTCCTACCTTAACCCCACTGCATGACCCCCAAACCCACTGTGGCTGCTTCTTCGGGCTGGGTGATACCTCCTTTCTTGTCCTAAGTTCCTGGTTGCATCCCTCTCTTTGTCAGAGCCTTTTTACCTGTCCATCAAGAATGGCTTTTTAGCTGGGCAGTAGCGGCACAAGCCTTTAATCCCAGCACTTGGGAGGCAGAGGCAGGCGGATTTCTGAGTTCAAGGCCAGCCTGGTCTACAGAGTGAGTTCCAGGACAGCCAGGGCTACACAAAGAAACCCTGTCTCGAAAAACCAAAAAAAAGAATGACTTTTTAAATAACCTTGGAACTCCAGCCACAGTTGTTTTCTGGGCCCTGCTCGGACACTGGGGGCACCCCACTTTCCTCTGTGGCTTGGGCTAAGGAACTCAGAGGGGATTCTAATGGTTATGGCTGTGCTCTGTCTGAGTTGAGCCAGGGAAGTCCCCTCTTTGTCTTTGCCCACTGGCTTTGCTAGTGAGCCCCAAGTATCTAATTTATGATCATAACAGCATGAGGCATGAGGTGGATTAACCTGGCTTCCACAAGAGAAAAGGGAGGCTTGAGAGAACCTTCAGAGCCACTCACTCAGGTTACAGGGCTGAACTTGAACCTAGCTTGAACTAGGCTCCCGAGGTGCCTAGTGTTCACCATTGATCTCATAGGCCTAGCAGCTCCAGAATGACAGGCCTGGGTCTGGGAGAAGGCTTACTGTCTATCACCAGGGAGGTCAGAGTTGTTTGAACAACCCTACAGCACTAGAAGAAAAACAAAGCTTGTAGGCAAGGCACACTGACCTGGAAGAGAACAGTTCAGTAAGGAACTCTTAAGAGTGAACTGCAGGCTCACCTGCATGCTCACTGCGTGATCTCCTCACCACATGTATATGTTCACGGCATGCTCACCACATGCTCACTGCCACACGCCTACTGCATGCTCACCCAAACATTCACTGCATGTTTGCTGCATGTTCACTGCATGTTTGCCACATATTTGCCGCATGCTCACATGTTCAGTGCATGCTCGCTGCACGCTCACTGTATGTTCAACCCCTGCTTACCACAGGCTCATCCAGAGGTTCATGGCACATTTGCCGCAGGTTCGTCGGGAGGTCTAGGACCTGATCTGCTGTTGCCAGCGGCTCAGAGCCCATGAAATGATAAACCTGGAGAAAGACTGTGGAGACTTACAGAGTCATAAATGACACTGTCACCAGACTTCAGAAGGCAGAGACACACGGCCTTAATTAAAATGTCCAGGGACAAACGTGAAGAAAGGCTTTCTGGAAAAAATGGTGAGTTTTTACTAAACCTAGAAGATGGGGGAGGGGTGAGTCTTCCAGGGGAAGGAGGGGAAGGGAAGGAGGGAAGAGAGTGGGTGTTCAGGGGCGTGTGCACGCCTGTGTATGTGGGGTGATGGTGCAAAATAGGAAAGATAAATTTTCCATTATTTATTTATTTTTTTAGGTAAGGTCTCAGGTAGCTCAGGTTATGACCACTGTTCTTCTAAGAGATCAGGAAACTGGACGAGGAGAAAAGTTTCACTAAAACGGCACTTCCCAACTTATTAGGAAACCATGCGCACACATACATAGGCGTGCACACACATGGATGCACATACATGCCCCAGCGAGGACACACACACCTACGTATTTGTTGAGACAAGGTCCTGCTGTTTTAGCCAAGGCTGGCCTTGGACTCCTCATGCCTCAGCCTCCTAAGTGCTAGGATCACAGGTGGGCACCAACAACTTGTTAGGAAATATTTAAGCACAGAAACCCTAAACGAATAGCGTAACACCGCCCTTAAAGTTTCCATTAGACACCCTAAGTATTTACATGTGTATATAGTCTCCATAAAACCATGATTAAGATATACATTCATTCTACCTGCAAGCGATTGACGGCTCCAGTCATCTACCATTTCCTGCCTGTCTGTCTGTTCATCTACCTATTTGTCTTGAAACCCGGCCCTTGCACATGCTTGTGAGGTGCTCTACCACTGAGCCAGACCCTGGTCTTTACAATGAATCATCTTAAAATAAGTTGGAGACATCGTGTTCTTTCAGCCCCGAGTAATGACACTGTTATAAATTCTATAAAACTGTTAATATTACCAATCATTAGTATGATATAATACGTATTATTGTGTGTTTTATTTTGAGACAGGGTCCCATTCAGTAGTTTAGGCTGGCCTCGAACTTCCGACAGTCTTTCAGCCTCAGTCTCCCGAGTGTATGAGCCATCCCTTTCAGCCCTAAATTCTTAAACACTCTGGCTGTGTTCTTAAATTTTTCCCTCAATATCCATTGAAGTTGTGTGTGTGTGTTGTTGTTGTTGTTGTTAATATCAGTATTATTTCAATCTGTGCAGGAAACTGAAGCCTCACTGCTTGAGAGAAAGGCTGACATCTTGCCTCCCAGCCACGGTAAGCCATGAGTTCGAGACCAACTGCAGAATGCCTGCCTTTGACAATAGCTTTGGCTTAGACTAGAAATTTAGTTTACTTACACCCATGTGTGTTGTTGTTTTTTTTTTTTTAAAAAACAAAGCTCATGCATTCTTGTCCCCAATGTTATTATAACCTTTTTCTATCTTCCATTCCCTGAGAGGGCTTCCTGTTTCTAGAATCCAGGAGGAGGCACTAACCCAATGGGGGAGTCAGAAGGAAACATCATGCTTCAGGCCAGTCTTGCAGGTTCCGGGGATTGAACTCGGGTCATCAGACTTGGCGGCAAACCTCTCTATCTGCTGGGCCATCTCGTCAGCCCCGTCTGCTTTCTCTCTAAGCAGTAAGGAATTGATTTACTACTTACACTGCATTTATTCCCACATCAGAGTTCTGAATGTCTGGTAAAAAAAAGATTAAAAAATAATAAAAGCACCCAGATAATCCAAAAATAATAAAAGAAAGGAAGAAAAAAAAAAAAAAACCATCCGGCCAGGAGACCTGTCAGGTCTGGTGAACTTCTGTCTCGCTTTGTAAGGAAACAAAGGGGTCTCATCTCTGCGACTGTGTCACAGTTAGGGGAAATGAGAGGCAAAGACTTTGCTTCGTCAGCAGGTCTGTCCTTGACTCTGTCGGCTACCTGAACACCGGCGCGTGATTGTAATTGAATTTCACTTCACTTGTTGAACATTTCAGAGCTGAGCTACAGCGCCAACCATCAGAGAAGCAAATGAGCCCAGAAGACGTCAGTTATCACTGAAATCTATAAGTAGCCTTGCCCGCTTAAAACTCCCGGGATGGGAGACAGTCTGACCAGAGCTCCACATGGTATTTTTATGGTTAAATGGAGACTGACTGTGCATACCCTCGGCCTTATGCCTAGATACTGGCAACCGGATGCCTCTTAGACCCTGTAGAAATCTTAGCTCAGTGGGGCTCAACCTTTCTAATGTTTCGGTCCCTCACGCTGTGGCGATGCCCCCAACCATAAAGTTATTTCCTTGCTGCTTCATGACTGTAGTTTTGCTACTGTTATGAATCGTGACGTAAATATCTGATATGCAGGATGTCTGATATGTGACCCCTGTGAAAGGGTCGTTTGAACTCTGAAGGGGTCATGACGCACAGGTTGAGAACCACTTTCTTAGCAGAAGGAACCTTCTATCTTATCCTTTTCTGATGTCCCCCCCCCCTTAGGAAATCTGGCTGGAGTTCGGAGTTCAAGGTTTGCCCCTTGAAGCAATCCACTCAGCTCTTGTTTATGACAAGAAATCCATCCCCTTAGCTAAGAACAATGGCTGCTGTCTGAGGCCAAACAGACTTTTGATCTCACACAAGATCCCTTCTTCACGTCTAATTGGAAAAGGTTCCAGAAAGCTCATCCCCCCCCCTTTTTTTTTTAAAAATTTGACTGCCAGGTCGTCGTCGTTATCGTCGTCATCATCATCATCATCATCATCATCATCATCATCGTCATCATTGAAGCCATTTCTGAGAGTTCTTTAATGCTGACATGTTGGGCCAATGTTTCCGACAGAAGCTGAGATGACTTGGAGCATCTCTGAAAGCCTGGAGAATCGATTCCAGAGACTGTAGCAAAAACTTCTGGAGCCCCAGAAAACAACGTGGGAAAACAACGTGAAGCCCCAGACTCAGGACCACGCTTTCTGGAAAATCCCAATCAAGACAAGGCAGCATAGGTCCGGTGAGGCACAGAACACAGGAAAGATGCGAGACAGATGTGCCTCCCTGCTGCACAGGGAAACTACGTCCCTTGCGAAGGGTTTCTGTCTTCCATTTGAACAGGGAACTTGCCCTTTGGGCATAACTTAGGGACTGTGACTGAGCAGCGTAGGTCTCAGGTGAGGAAGAGGATATTGACCCCAATGAGGCTCTAGTCTAGGACTTGCAGCCCAAACACCTCCGAGGTCAGGCAACTGGCATGGGTCATACATACTGGTCCTGAGACGACCTGAATCAATGAACCTAATCAAATGTAACAGAAGCCTGTACAAGGAGCCTCCAACCAAATACAAACCAACAAACACAACTGTATGCCTGCCTTGCACAGAATCTCAGTAGTCATACAGACGGAGCCACCAAGATGCCAAAGTCTGTTTCACCGATAGAAAATGGAGGCAGAGCTTGAAGAAAAGGCTCAGACCAAACAACTGGCCAACTGAAGGGGTCTCTCACTTCCAGGCTCTTTCTGCTTTGATTGTTGGGTTCTGTCCCCTTTCAGGGTTTTGAGCCACTGACTCCCCCCAACAGCTCACACAGTACTTCCGATTGCATGGATGAAAGGCCAAGGGCTGGGGAGCTCAGCTCACTCACTCCAAGTCACCGAGTCTCTAGATGCTTCCCAGAATGATGTGCCTATTGATTCTCTGAGATTCTTTGTGATTTGACTGGGATCAGCTCATAGTGGAAGATGCCCTGTCACTGAAGAGATTAGTGCAAATTTGGGTACCATCATTGAGGCTCCTGCCTCTGAGAAGTCTTTTCTGGTGCCCTCAGCCACACCACCCTGGCAGCAATGGCAGCGTACATCTACCACTACTGAAGAAATGTCACAACTGGCACAGGGCTTGTTGGACGCCCCATTGTCTGGTTCTAGACAATCTTCGGGTGAGGCTCATGCCATCTGTATCAGGCTTCTGCCCTTGGATGTGCAGCATTAACACACACATGATGTCACATCTGACACACACGGGTGTGATTTGTGGAACCACTCATGATAACTGCCCTTATTCTCACTGAATACAACTATAGCAAGATGTGAACCCAAAGAGCCCTGATAACGGCCGCTCGTTCACACTGGAGACTTAGTGGCATTTTCTGTTGATGCATCATTGCATTGAATATCTCCAAGTGTGCTCTATTTCCCAGTGTGACAGGCTACTTACCCTCTCCTTCCCAGGGTCATGAGCTCAAGTGCCACAGACACATTTAAGACTCACCAAAGGCTTAGCCAGGGTTGAGCACAAAGCAAGGGCTTTGACGAGACCCATGGCAGTTAAACCGGGGTGTATCTGCTTGATTCTGAAGTTATTTCCGATGGGTCAGGTTAAGAAGGGACTTTCTCTCTGAAAGGATTAACCAGTGAGCAAAGGCTCATTGTTCGGTGGGACCTCAGGGCTGATGGCTAGCAAGGCTGAAGTGGGGGGAATCCTCAAGAGCTCACTGACTTACAGGAACAACTGGAGGAGAGAAAAATCCTACGCTCTTCCATGACTGAAATTCTGGGGCCTATTTTGAGGACATAAAATCTCATCCACAAGTTCAAGACAAAATGGATGTCAAGACGTGAAGGACCCCCCCCCCACACACACTTTGTCAGAGACAGGCCATGCAAGTTTTGACAAGTCACATGACCCCTCCAAATCTTAGTTTCCCTCCTGTACAATGAGGTCAGGAACTGAAAGCCTTAGAATCTTGTGGAAAAACTCGATTTAAATGCAGACAATTTGTATCTTCTGCAGGGAAGGACTCTGCAGAGGGGCTCAAGTATCTCTGATTCTGGCTCATGGCTCTACATTGCTGGTCTGCTGGGAAGGGGTTTGATATTCACTAGATTGGAAGATGTCTAATGGTGGTCAGACATCGGAAGGAGACCAAAGGGCATGTCTACACCTTTTGTGGTCTTTACGTTATTAATCACGCAGCCCCACACTGTTTTGGGGGTGGGAAAGCATGCCCCTTTGTGGAAACAGCCTGTGTGAAAATTGCCCCTGAAATGCCAGATTCAACCCTTCAGGATGCCAGCCTCTCCTGTGAGCATGCTTCTTGCTTGTTGTTTTTAACTGCATTCTGAAGTACACCTACCCCTGCCCAGACCTGTGGGGAACCTGAGTGACAGACAGGCAGTGAGCTGAGAGCTGTCATAAGACACCGAGAGAGAGAGAGAGAGAGAGAGAGAGAGAGAGAGAGAGAGAGAGAGAGAGAGAGAGAAATTCCTTCATGCTTACAAAATCTAGGCAAACTGACCCCCAAGTCCTTACTGCGAGGGCTAGAAGTATTCAGAACATTTCCCCCCAGCACCTTGGACAGCTCCTCACAGCCTGGCATAGAGACCCCCTGGGGGATTTTTTTTCCTCAGCGCATGCCCACCGACCTCCCAGGCGCTCAGCTTTCCCCAAGGGTTAGTCCACAGAGATAGAACCTTTCCAGGTTGACAATGTCCATTTGGGGAGAATGATCAAGAGGCAGGAATAGATACTATAGCTCATGTTTGCTCCAGGGCAGACCTTCCAACTTGGGTTTTCCTCTCTCTCTTTTATTAAAGGATCAACAGCTTTAACACAGGACTGAACCTGTGTCTCCAGAACCCCCGTTACAGACATCACAACATCTTTAAGACAGCTTCATGTAGGAGTGATTGCTCTCATTTGACAGATAAAGGGACTAATAGCTCAGATATATTAAGTGACCAATTGGACAGTTACACTGCCATGGAGCAAACTTAGCTTCGGACAGAAATCTACAACTGGTCTCCACTATGCTGCTTACTCTTTCCCTGCGTAGTCTGGGATTTGGGGGAGGGGTTATCAGACTTTATGGAATCTGTTTGAGGGTAGTCTTATTGTGCAGACACATCTAGAAATAGGTCCATGTGCCCAAAAGTGGGGTACAAGTCAGAAGGGCTATGGATGCAAACCTCTTCAGATGAGGAAGCCACAAACCCAGTGGAGGTCTTCTTGTTGACTATGGGCAGCTGGCTTGGTTTGCCCTATCCCAGTTTCTACATCTGCAAAGTGAGGTTCAGGTAGTTATCCTAGGTACTGGGAAAGTCAAGATGTTCCAGACGCATCCTGTATGCGGTAGAGGCTTGTAGCATGCGCAAAACTTCACGTCCCTTGGTTTCTTCTAGAATCTGGGCTGGGGCAGTGACGTTGGCAATCATGGGGAACCTGTGAAGGATTCGCAAACCTATCTGCTGAGACGCCCAAGGATGAAGAGTGGGTCTGACCCCTATTCCATTCTGGCATACACCCCAAGTTTAAAAACCAAACCCCCAAATAACCCCCACTAAAAAAAAAAAAAAAAAGAGGGCAAAAATCCGATCAGGAAAATCAGTTCTCCAGGAAGCTGTGCTAATGTCCCCCTCAACCCCATTGCTTGTCTGATCTCAGTTTGAGTGGGGATGGGCCAGGGGGTACTTTCCCCCACACTCCCTTTGGAAGAGTGGTCTGAGGAATCATCTCCTTTCTGTCTTCCCTACTATTGGGGCAGATACTTCCTGGGTGCCCTGGGCTTGCCTGTACATTGCCCCTGCCAGCTCACCTTTGGGAACCCTCCCTCTGTAGAAGCTTCTAGAGCTCCCTTCACAGTCTGCGTATATGTGCGTGAAGAGAGGTTCGGGGTTCCCTAGGAGTCAGACAACATTTCTAGAGTCTCATCGGCAGCAAAATGTGGTGCATATCCCCAGGGGCTGCTTGGACAGACTGGGAGATGGATGTAGGTGCAGCCTTAATCACCCCTCAGAGGACCCTCGGTTTCACTTATCGGAACCCTAAAGACACAGAGCACCCAAGATCTGTCTCTGGTTACATCAGACCGACCACCAGTAATATTTCCCGCGCGCTGAGCACCTGCCCATAGCTTCACATAGACATTTACGATGTTTTAAAGGCTTGCCAACAGATCCCCAGGAAAGGGCCACTTCTCTGTTTCACACGGACAAGAAAAAACAGAGGCTTGAAGAGAGGGAGAAGAGACTTACCAGAAACGGTAGCTCTAGGATTAGAACCCCAGGGGAATCTCTCTAAGGTCCCTGCTTGGGCTGTACACTTGTGTGAACCTCGCTTGTTCAAAAAAGCTAGGCTCACAGTGTGTAGACAGCTGTGGAAGCTGAGGCTACCTTGCCCTTACTTCCTGTTCCCTGGGGCACAACCCAAGAGTCCTGTAAGGACCCAAATGTCCGCGAGTGCCCAGGGAAGTTGGGTCTCCTGGGAACCCTGTCTCACTCCTGGACCACTTGGATGCAAGGCTGTGTGTGGCAGGGATCCTGAGCCGTGGCAGAGTGACCCTCTTCTGTTCTGGGAACCATCAGGAGCTCTTAACAGGCTCCTTGGCGGGAGAGGTGAACTTTCTGGGTTGGGGGGAGTCTCTGCTTCGCTGGATCATGCCAGCCGCGGGAGCGCAAGGCTGATGGGGCAAAGTTGGAAAGCCAAAGAGCAGTGTTCCAGCAAGTCTACCCTGCAGCTAGGTCCTCCCTCTGGCCAAGCCAGAGTTCCCAGCAGGGTCACGGGGGAGGGGGTGCTGGAGAGAGGAGGAAAGGGTCTCCCGGAGGAGGTGGTGGCTGAAAGTTGAGCTCCTGCAGGTGCTAAGGTCCCCAGGGTTGTCTATCCCCCAGCTTCAGGCTGCTAGCGTGCGCGCCTGGGGTCAAGATCGCCTCTGGTCACGATCGGATCTCTGCCATTGTGTCTCGGAGGTTGGGGACATGTAGGGAATGGGTGGGAGGGTCCCCTGCCCTTGTAAAGTTGGAGCGAGGCGGCAGGACCCACCTTTCCAGGAGCTCACAACCCGGACCTGGGTACGCCCCATTGCCCTGAGAGCCAGGCCGCCAAGGAGAGCCAAGTTGGGGCGCACACCGCCCGCCGGAGCTGGAGCGCAGATCCCGGAGAAGGGACACGGGATACCTTGGGTCCAGGGCTGAGAACTCACCTGCCGCCGAGCCCGCGCAGTTCCAGGGCGGTGGATCACGCTGATCACCCTGTCTTCCGCGCCGCCTCCTCCCGCAGCTGCTGAGCGCGCGGATCCAGAGCCTCGCTCCGGGGCAGGATGCTCCGGGCTCCAACAGCGCCACAGGGTAGGAGCTTCCAGAGCAAGCGCTCCCCGCCCCCTCCCAGCCTCTTGCTCCCGCCTCGCTCCGCTCTAGCCCAGCCAAGTTCAGGACTGGAGGCTGCCAGCTTCCCCTCGCGCAACCTGGCTCACCCCGGCCACAGCTGCCCCTAGGAGCAGCGGCTGTGCTAATAAGTAGCCGCTCGCGCCTTGCGGCTGCATCAATATGCAGGGACCGCGCAGCGAGCTCAGCGAGGGTCGTGAGGGGGAATTTATTTCTTAATGTCCCTGCTTTATCCTATCACCGCTGAAACGAATTAGTGGTGACGTCCAACCGGCTGGTTTATGGGCGTGGGGAGGGAGACGTCGCAACCCTCATTAAAAGGGCCGCTCTGGGCTTGCAAGCATACATCTTTTATGTAACCTAATTTCCATTTTTTTCTATCAAAAAAAAAAAATCAACACATTCACACACAATGAAGAAATCGGGGACCCTAAAGGGGACTAGATGTAGTGGCCACAGCGGGGAGGGAGGCTGTTTTGGGCAGAGAAAGACCTAGCTGGGGCAGGTGGTTGTCTCTGTCCTACCTGGTGGAAAGATTCCTTAATGGGATAGCTAGAGCTCAGCCCCTCAGGGCAGGGCAGGAAGCCCCTCACGGAGCCAGCAGAAACCAGTCTGGGTTATGGCTCTGGTTCTTGGGTGAGCAGATGTTCTGGAAAGCATGCCTGATTCTGGTGTTTTTTTCGGAGCAGAGTGTAGGTATGACATCTGGGAAGGGTGTGAACCCCCCCCTGGGGGTCTTATTCCCCTATGGCTGGGAGACCCCAATGCCAGGAGAGACCAAGAGCTAGGCTGGGGGAGGGGCAGACTCAGAGAACTCTTCCTTGTCTTCCTTTCTTAGGGGCTCTAACATATGGGTAACCATATAAACCCGTCTTCAAAGCTGTTTCTTCCTGGGCAGATTGCACAGGCGGTTTTGCATTTAGCTGTCGCTGTTGCTCACACACTCTTGGGGGGAAAAAAGTGTGTGTGTGTCGGGGGTGGGGGTTTGGGGGGGGGGGTTGGACTCAAGGAAGGGGAGGAGGATTCAGACCCAAACACAGACTCACACACACTCAGGCACCTGGCTGCTAGCTTCGTCTTTCTCCCTCAGTCTCACCCAGTGGAAGGCACAGCACACCCAGAGTACAATTTGTACAGGCCAGGGGCCAAGCCGCCCCTCCCCGTCTCTCAAAAATAGTCTTCAGATAGCTTACAAGTCAAGTCTGAGGAAAGGGGTAAAACCTTGTGGGGTGCGGGAGAAGGACTGTGGGGGGGGGGGTGTCGAAGAGAGGAGGATGCATAAGAAAACACTGGTGGGGTGTGAGGAGGCCCTGCCCAGGGAGGGCCTGAGAGATTCCATCGGCCTCTAGGGCTCTGCCACTTCCTGACTGGGTGTGCCAAGTCTGAAGCCTGCTTCCTGAGCCTGACGTGGGTCGTGGGTCTTGGGCTGTGGCAAGGCTGGTCTGGTCAAAGGATAGTGGTGATGCTCTTAGTTTAGTGTCTGGCATACAGTACCCGTTCTAAAACAAAACAAAACAAAACAAAACAACCAGCCGTGTGACACCCACAAGGACTGGCTCTATGTCCATGAGTGTCCCACAAGAAGAGGTTGGAGTGAGTCTTTGCAGCCAGGGCCCAGCTTCTGTCTGATCCCTTTCGAAGTTGAGCACTGGGCTTCCACGGTGTTGGGTCTCAACACTGCTCCTTCAATTACCATGGCAACTGGGGGAAAATCAGGAAGCCAGGAAGGGAGGCTGCTTCTCCACTGGGCTGGCAGTTCACCTGCTCCAGAGCCTCGCTTGCTCCTGCGCCTGCCTGCTGTGTGGGAGTTGGAGCAGCAGAGGTGTACAGAGTGAGCCATCTCCCATCCTGGCCGTGAAGCCGAAGGGTGGTCAGTAGGGAAGGCAGAGCTGTGACATGTGGGGTCAGGGCCAAGGCTGGGCTGGGCCTGCAGAAGCAGAGTTAGCCTGTTGGGGGAGAAGGAGACAGAAATCCCACTTCCCCACTGTCCTTGTTGCTAGGCGTCCTGGAACAAGTGCCTTGAGGCAGGACCAGGAGAGGTTCTGGAGACCCTGCTGGAGTCCAGGAGAGGAGCCCGCTACCATGAGGAGGTGTGTGTGTGTGTGTGTGTGTGTGTGTGTGTGTGTGTGTTTGGGGGGGGGATAGAGAGGAACAGAGACAGAAATAGATGTAGGTATTTATATAAAGACCAAGAGACAGAGACAGCACCTGAGACAGACAGACAAACAAACACCCTCACCCTTATTTTCATGGGTTAAGGAGACTAGGGTATAGAGTAGCTAGCATGTTAGAAAGGAGCATGGCTCTCGCCTCATGATCGTTCACATTTTTTTCTGGTTTGGAGCCAAGCCCTTTACAGATACACAGCTCATTGGATTGTCACCAACATGACAAGAAGTGGCTTCCCTCCTCACTCCTGCTTGATGGAGAGGACATCGGAGGCTCTGGAGACAGCCTCCTCTATCTCCCTAAGTGGAGGATGAGGAAGTGGGATATAAGAACCCCGATCCTGACTGGGGGAGGGGTGTGGCTCAGAGGTAGCACTCTCTGATGGGCAGGAACGCCTAGGCTCCATCTCCTGCTCTAATAGTAAAATAAGACGGAGCTCAATTCCCAGGACCCTAAAGTGTCTACTGTCTTGTAGGGAAGGGGAGAGAAATGTAGTCAAAGCCACCGTGCTGGGGATGTCAGAAAGGAGGGAGTGGCTCTCTGTGTTGGGGTGCATCCTCACTAATGCTAGGAACTCGTGTTCCCAAGGAGAAAAAAAACCAAAAAACCAAAAAACCCCCAAACCCAGAGACTTTTGTCATTGACTTGGTGGCTCTGTGCAGGATATAGAACAGTCCCCCAAATGCTTTTTGGGAATGGTGATTTACATGATGCCATGGCTTGAGTCTACTGTATAAAGCCTTGTGTACATCCGGGTAGGTGATAAGGATGTAGCCTTTCTCAGTCTGAGAGGACAGAGCTTGCTGGGGTCCATCCAGACTTCTGCTCCAGGCAGATACCGCAGAAACAGCTACCATGGGGCCTCACCCCAAACCCCTGCATGGACAGTGGGTAAAATGGTACTAGGTCTCCCCCTTTATCCGCCATGGCCCTCTGCTCAGAGTTGGCCCAGGGAAGCCAAAGGAGGAAAGGACTCGGTTTGCTTACTCTATGTGGCTGCCACCGAGGGCTAATATATTACCCAGGGCTAATGAAAACATAATTATCTTCTTTTGGCTGTAGAGAGGGACTAATTTAATAGGCTGTGATCGAAAGGCATCTGCTGAATTTACCCATCATTGAAAACGCTTGAAGGGCCTGGGAGGGGAGGGGAGAGCACTGCTGGCTGGCTTGCAGCTGTGTCCAGGGCGCCTACAGCTCAGACACCAGCGGCCAAGGGCCCGAGGCAACCCCTAGGTGCCTATGCAGGCACAGACCTAGGGGCTCAACCTCTGCTGTGAGTTCTTAGACCTCTTTCTTGCTATTCTTAGCCCCTGCTCCCTCATCCATAAATGGGCTAACTTACCCCTCTTACACCATAACTTGAAGGACTAGGTGAGGTGATGGGGGGGGGTGTTCCCAGCATATTCTGTGTTCACCAACTTCTCTTCACCTGATTGGGCAGGCTGTACCGAGATGCGGGGTCTTTTTTATCAGTACCTCTTTTCTGTAGAAGCCCTTGCTCAGAACTCCTACCATGCTCCGAGTCCTCAGCACACCCAAGAGTGTTTACAAATTCAGAGTAAGACTAGAAAGAGACTGAGGGCGGACAGTTACTGTCATCACTCCAAGCCAGTGTTCTCAAAGATTGTCCGTGGACAACTAGGTCACTGTCCCCCGAGAACCTCTTGGTGATGCTCACCCCCGACCCACTGGAGCAGACATTCAGGGCTGTGTTGAGACATGTACTTTGTGGGGTTTGTAAGACTCTCAGTGCCAACCAAAAACCAAACACTTGCACGAATAAGCGAATGAGGAGTCAAGAAGTCAGAGTTCATTTACTCAACGGCAGCCCCCTTATTAGGCACCAACTATATACACAGCTCCATGCAATGAGTCTTTCAGCCTCTTTTATATCTTTTGCTCCCATTCTCTTGGACCTCAGCTCTGAGGAATGCCCCTGAGTTTCAGGGGTGACCAGAAACTCTGGTCTGTCCCTCTGTTGCCATGGCAATCAGCTCCCCTCTGTCCCTGAAGCAGCTCCACCTGTCTCTTCCTAGGTGAGAGCTAGTGGTTTCAGAAATGAAGTTAGCTTAGTGTCTAAACTCAGCCTTGGGTATTTGCTTGGGAGTTGTCATTCCAATGTGTTTGTTATGAGGCCCAATGCCCGTCAGTCTCCCTTGCAGTCAGAGAAACAAGAGACTTTGCAAATGCGATCTGGCATTATACACAGAGAGGCCAAGACCAGAAAGTTCTAGAGCCATCTAGGAGCAGCAGCCCGTGGGTGGCTGATTAGTTCTTTCCTCCAGCTCAGGGATCACAAGAGGGAAAGCCGTGTTTCATCTAAGCAGCCTTGGGGCCAAAAGGCTGGCAGGCCAGATACGACCCGGTTTTGGGAACATGGGTATCTGAGAGGTTAGCATCCCTGGGGAAAAGGGGGTGCCACAGTTCCTGAAGATGTTAGCTTAGACACCAAAAACAATTTGTAAGACTCTGTCGGAGATGATGGAGCATCCATTTAAAGTTTTTAGGAGCAATCTGGGCATAAGAAGTAACATGATCTGTCACTCACAGGCTGTGTGAGCTTGAGTAAGCAGCCTGGAGTCTCTGGGCCTCCAAAGATAAATCAATATGAAGATGGACCTGCAATGTGATTTATATGCAAAATATAGCAACAAAGGTTTCACAGTGCCCAGAGTCTCTTTACAGGACCCCCAGAACCCCAGTAGTTTGTCTTCAGGAGTGTCTGACAGCTTTTGGCTTTCCCAAGCTAGCTCAGCAGATGCAGTTCCAAGAATGACCGACAGATGGCGCTAAGCCTTCACGGTAGCCAACTTGCTTTCTGAGCCCCATCAGGAAGTCGCTTAGGCTTCTTGTAGTCTATTTTTGGGGTCTCTGGCCTGGGTCCTGGCCACGCTGGGCTGATTTGGGCGGCATTCAATTACTGGGCCTGTTAAAATCTTATAGCCCAAGCCTTGTCTTGTAATTCCTTGTGCTTTTTCAGACCCCCTTCAGTGTGGACAGCTGAGTTAGAGTTTACAGTTTGAAGGGTGCAGCCAGGACTTAAGAGTCTTCCAGAGAACACATGAAGTCGGGTGAGTGTGAGGTATTGGGGAGTGGTGGGGTCTGCAGAGAACATTTTAATATTTCCACTAAATGAAAGCATTAG
Organism: Rhynchomys soricoides; assembly: GCA_019843965.1. Classification (NCBI taxonomy): domain Eukaryota; kingdom Metazoa; phylum Chordata; class Mammalia; order Rodentia; family Muridae; genus Rhynchomys; species Rhynchomys soricoides. Next base: position 607,837 of record JADRCH010000259.1, read on the forward strand.
GCCCACCTGTTGGAGAGTCCTTACCACAGATGTGGGTTTCAACTCCTGTGAATACTGCTGTATACCTTCATAGGACGTTTCCAGCAATGTCTCAACCCGGCAGGTGCCTAAGAATTCCCTGAAGTTCATGGATGAGGCCCCTCCCCCTCAAAAACGTGGATATCTGGAATGGCTGTGTCTTCAGCAAGCTGTTGGGAAGACTAAGGCAGACAGTCTCCTGGTTCCAAGTTGGCTGTTTTATGACTGTGAACTCACCCCAGTCACTTGAATCAATTGGATATCAGAGCTCAGGACCTTCTGCCTGGGAGAGAAGAAGGCGGCTTCTCTCATAAAAGTTTGAAAGTGAGGGTGAGGCTGATCGGATACCTTTGTGGGGATGCGGACCTCAGAGACTGCAGAGCCCCACTCTGGTTCCTCATCTCAGCCTAGAATTCAATAGCACAGCTTCTCGAGACCCACGACACCCCTCCCTTATCCACGCAGAGATCTCCTGTGACCACACCACAGATATTCACAGAGAAGATCATACTGAGCAGTCCCTGGGGGAGGTCACTGGGGAAGTGGAAGACAGAGCAGCAAGCGAAAAGTCCAGCTTTGTATTCTAGAAAGCCCCCAAAGCCAGGGTTAAGGGTTGGAATCTTTCACCTAACTCTTCCTCACCTGCTGTGTGACCTTGGGCAAGACTGCCCCCTCTCTGGGCCTCTAGGAAATGAAGGAGGCTGGACTAGAATGTAGCTTCTGCCTCCATTCTAGGTTTGCTCTGGGCTCTGCAGCAACTTGGCAGGGTGGAGGGGGAAGACTGGGGAAGGCTGCTATAGCCCTCGGGTGACCCCTCAATTCAGAGGCTCTGATTTTTGTGTTTGGCTTTCCTGCCTGTACTTCAGGAGAGTACAGCTCCATGCAGCTCCATCATTCATTCAGCTACCCACTCCCCCCTCTTTCTGGTGTGTGTGTGTGTGTGTGTGTGTGTGTGTGTGTGTGTGTGTGTAGGCCTTTGCCAGGAGGTGGGGCAGTTAGTCCCTGGGGCAGGATTTTGCCCACAGCAGTCACCAGAGTGTTGACATTCTGCAGTCTCTGATGTCCGTACCCCCACAACGGGACCTGGTCAGGCTTTCAAAGCTTTAATGAGAGAAGCAACCTTATTCTTCCCAGTCAGATGACCCTGAGCTCTGACATCCAATTGTTTCACGTAGACATTCTCTAATGGTGTGGACAGCGGGGGCGTGTGGAGACGGGAATCTGTGCCATTTAAAAGCTCAGAACTCGGTTTTGGGCTCTGCTGACTCCTAGCGGTGTGGTCCTAGGCTGGTTATTGGTCTCTTTTGAAGGTAGCAGCCATGTTGGAATCTATTTTGGTATTTGCCAATGTCTAGCAGTTTGCTAACATGACCCAGGCATTCAGTACCTTAAACCCAGTTGCTTGGGAGGATTCAGCAGTTCCTCGACACTCTGATTTTAGAAGCTGAGCCCCTAGACCACCAGCACCAGCAGCAGCACCAGCAGCAGCAACAGTACCTGGGCTGTGTGGCACCCGAACATTTTCTGTCCTTGTCCTAGTCAGTAATACTACAGGAGGGGCAGAGCATGAATTAGCTATTCTCTCTCTCTCTCTCTCTCTCTCTCTCTCTCTCTCTCTCACACACACACACACACACACACACACACACACACATCTACCTTTTGAGACAGGATCTCACAGAAACCAACAGTTAAAGTAAGAAAGAAGATTTATACATGTTGGAAGCACACAAGGGACAGAACGGTCAAAGAAGAAAGACCACCACCCAGAGGGATGATGCAATATTTAGCCTCAAATTGCACCACAAAGCCACAGTGACAGTCCCAGCATGCTGCCAGCAACAAACTAAACATGGCCAGCTGAACAGGACAGAGGGCCCTGAGATAAAACTGTTCTTACCAAAACTCTCAAAGCACTTGAGCAAAGACGGATACATCAACAAATGGTGCTCAAGGAACTTGATATACAGAGGAGGAATCAAACTAGGCTTCCCACCCCTCTGTGCAAAACAGAGCTTGCAATAGGTCAAAGACCTTAATGTAGGCTGCCATATTTTAAGGTACAGACACAAACAAGGACTTTCTGGAAAGGACCCCAGCAGATCTGGAGATAGTAGCAGGAAATGTCAAATGGGATCATGACATAGAAGCTGATGGATTAGCAAAGAGAACAATGAAGTGAATGTGGTAAGAAGAAAGCCTTTGCCAGCTCTTGGCTGGACAAGGGGATAGTATCCAGAATATGTAAAGAGTTCAAAAAAGTAAACAACAACAACAACAAGAAACCCCCATCAAATCATTAGTGGGCAAATGAACTAAAATTTTTCTTAGTTTGCTTTCCTGTTGCTGTAATAAACACCATGACCAAAAGTAACTTGGGAGAAGAAGGCTTATTTCAGGTTACAGTTTCACAGCACACAGTCTAGCACTGAGGGAAGTCAGGGCAGGAACTCAAGCAGGGCAGGAACCTGGAGGCAGGACCTGATGCAGAGGGGTGCTTCTTACTGGCTTGCTCCCCATGGCTTGCTCAGCCTGCTATCTTACACACCCCAGGACCATCTGGTGGCACTGCCCACAGTGGGCTGGGGCTTCTATACCAATCATTAATCAAGAAAATGCCCCACAGACTTGCCGTCAGCCAATCTGATGGAGGCAACTCTTCAACTGAGGCTCCTTCTCCCCAAGAGACTCCAGTTTGTGTGAAGTTGACAAAAACTAACCAGGATAAAGTTGAACAGACATTCTCAAAAAGACAAAAAGAAAGAGAAAGAAAAAGAAAAGAAAGTACAACTGACCAATCAAAACAATGGTTACTTCGCTACAAAAGAAGTGTGAATACTAACAAGTGCTGGCTTCGACTGGGAAGCGATGAACATTCAGGTCTCCATTGCTGGGGATGGGAATGAGTCCAGGCACTAGTGGAGGCTGAGAGCAGAGGCAGCCATGAAGGCAGCACATGCTGTCACTTCAGCTCAGGAGGCCAAGGTAGGAAGATGAAGGCTACAGAGCAAGCTGCAGGGTAGACTGGCCACAGGTGGAGACTTTATCTTAAATATCCAATCCAACCCCTGACCCCAGCAACAAGAAAATCATCATGATGCAGTCACACAATTCCTAGTTACAAACCTAAAAGAATCTAAGTGGGAAAACCAGAGAGCCATTTGCACATCCATGTTCCACCCCCTTCCCCACCCCTGCACCCTGATGCTTCCTGCAGTGCTATCCACAGCAGCCGAGTTAGAGAATCAGTTCAGATGCTGATCATCGGATGCCTAGAAAAAGAAAATGGGACACAAACAGAGAAGAGTATTATTTAGCCATAAGGAAGGATGAATTTGTATCATCTGCAAGAAAACGCATGGAACCAGAGATGATGGTGTCAAGCAAAATATACCAGATTTAGAAAAGTAGGCACTGTGTTTCTTCCCATACGTGAAATCTAGACAGGGAAGTAAACACAGGGTTGATAGTAGAGAGGGGACTGTCATGTGAGGAGCAGGCCACGGGAGGGACAGGGGGACCAGGAAGGATGACAGTGGAGAACATGATTGAACTCTATTGTACATGCGTGAAAACTGTTTAGCATGATTAGTATATACTCATAGAAAAGGACTGTCTAGAATGGAAAAAGAAAGAGCAAAGTTTCCATAGGAAAGCAAAGAGGCATATGGAGGGATCTCCGGGGAGGATAAAGACCCTTTCCTCTCCTGTCTTCCTCTTGGAGCCTCTGAAACACTTAGGACTTGCAGCTTTTAAAGCTCTGCTCATGGACTTTTCACCTCGCTGCCTTCCTACCCACCAAGCAGCCCGTCCATTTGTCCATCCCTCGCCTGTTATCTACCCACCCACCCATCCTGCACATGTGAATCTGCCCACCCATACATCCATGAGCACATGAATCTGTCCATCCATCTGCACATCCATTTACCCATGTATTAAGGCACACGTGAATGTGTTCATTTATCTACCCAACCACCATCCATCCACATAAGAATTCATCCGTCCGTCCATCCATCCATCCATCCATCCACCCGTCCACCCACCATCCATCCACATAAGAATCCATCCATCCATCCATCCGCCCATTTTCCATTCATCAACGTATGTCCAATCAATGCATGCATGACTTACTATATCAATCATCCCCCATCCACCCACCATCCATCCACATAAGAATCCATCCGTCCATCCATCCATCCATCTGCCCGTCCACCCATCCATCCATCCACATATGAATCCATCCATCCATCCATCCGCCCATTTTCCATTCATCAACGTATGTCCAATCAATGCATGCATGACTTACTATATCAATCATCCCCCACCCATCCATCATCCATCCACCCCCATTCACATCCAACCATTTACCCATGCACACATCAATACATCACCCTGCCCATTCACCCATCACCCATCTGTCTACCCATGTGGGTATAGGTTCATTCATACACACACCTGTCAACACATGCACGCATGTGTCTTTTCATGACTGCATTATTTCACCCACCATCTACTCACCCATCCGTGCATACACAAACCCATCATCCATCCATTCATGCACGCATAAATCTATCCATCACAATTCTGTCCATCACAACACCACCCACCCATCAATGTATCCTCTATCCATTTATCCAACCACCCGTGAATGCGTCCATAAATCCATCCATTATCCATTAATGCATCCGTGTATCATTTACTTATGCACACAAGAATTCATTCACCCATCAGTCTATCTGTTGATGCATCTATGCATCCATTCATCCATGCATCCGTCCATCCATCCATGTATTCATCCATGCATCCGTCTGTCCATCCATCCATCTGCCCACGCATCCATCCATGCATTCATGCATCAGTCCATGCATCCGTCCATCCGTCCGTCCATCCATCCATCCATCCATCCACCCATATGTCCATTCATCCACCTACTCATCCATTTATTATGTGTCCACCCAAAGACTATATCTGAGGAGATCACATGACTCTTGCCTCTACCTGTTTTATCAAGAAGACGGTTTCCAAGCATGCTTGTAAAGAGGACAACATTGGAAGACAGACACAGCATGAGCATTCAGAAGCAGGGGGTGGGGCACATGCTCACTGTCACATCTACAAAGATACCAACTGCCTCTGGGACAGAGAGCAGGTTTTCCCATCTTGCAAGGGTTGGTTTCCTGAGTTTCGGACTTCTCTCTTAAAGTTAATCCATGTCACCAGTTCCACCTTGTTCTGCCTGCTGGGCATTGGGCCCAATGCTGATATCCTGGTTTCTGCTGTTGACTTGAGTAATAAAGGCCTATGCCTGTGAGCCAGACATCTTGTGTCACCTGCAGGCATACATGAAACTGCCGAAGGTCACATGCTAGCTTACAGTGGGCAGCAACCTCCAAATGTCACAGTTTTGACGTCATTCAGCCTCTCTGCACTCAGCTCTGTGTTGGTGCCATCTTTATCTAAAATGCTTAGGTGGTGATGATACAGCCTCAGAGAGCTTACAGCGGGTCCTCAGGGGATGGGGAGGGTGGAGATGCCCAAGGACTCCAGCACTGCCGTCAGACATCTAGGGGAAGCTTTGGGGAGGAGGCATAAGTAAAG
>JADRCH010000259.1:614224-649840 GCA_019843965.1 Rhynchomys soricoides
TGGCAGGAGGAGAGGCAGGATGATTGGCAGGAGGAGAGGCAGGATGACCTTGGAAGCCACATGAAACCTGGCCTTAACAAAACCAACCTCTGCCTGATGCTAGCTGTGTGACCTTGGGCAGCGACCTAAGCTCTCAGGGTGCCTCACTCACCCCCCTCCCCAGCATCTATCTCCCTTTAGAATGCGTTGGAAAGCACGCTAACCAATGGCCACAAGACCCTTATGTGTAGCAGGCGTCTGACCGATGAAAGTACATCCATTCATTCTTTACTTAACATTCCTTCATTCATCCATTGAGTGCACGTGTGTGTGTGGAAGACAGTGGACAGCTTGCAGGAGTCTGTTCTTTTCCACTATATGGTGCTAGGGATCAAACCCAGGTTGTCCCGGTTCAGGTTGGTGACAAGAGTCTCTCCCTGCTGAGCCATCACCTACATTAACTATTAACTGTATTACGATCTGCTTTCTAGGATTGTAAATTTCCTCCAAGGTTTCTTTCTCAGCTGTACCAGTGAATAAGCATGTATACGTACTCATCCCCCGCCCCATGCCAGTCACCGGTTCATGGCTTAGCATTCAGCCATCTGGTGAATATGGGGCATTTTAGACCAGGAGGAGGTAAATAAACCATCAGGTCTGGCCCAGGCCTCATGGGGCCTCTCCTCCCACAAGCAAACAGAGAAATAATACAGTTGTATGGATGCATAGTAGGTGTGGCCAAAATGGCCGTGTGAGACTGATTTTACATAGTATGGCTGAGAAGACATCTTGGAAGCTGTGCACATAGTCAGTGCTCCACAAATGCCTGTGAAATACAGAGATCACCATACGGCTGATATAGGCAGCTTCGATAGGAAAAAGAAAAGTCTACAGGGACTGTGTCTAACATGTTCAGAAATATAGACTCCTGAGTTGATGCATGTTCTAAGTTTTAACTGTCAACTTGACACTGTCTAGAGCAGTAGTTCTCAACCTGTGGGTTGCAATCACTTTAGGGGGTCAAATGACTCTTTCATGTGGTCACCTACGACCATCAAAAACACAGAGATTTATATTATGATTCATAACAGCAGCAAAATTACATGCATGAAGTAGCAATGAAAATAACTTTTTAGTTTGTTTGTTTGAGACAGGGGTTCTCTGTGTAGCCCTGGCTATCCTGGAACTCACTCTGTAGACCAGGCTAGCCTCGAGCTCAGAAATCCGCCTGCCTCTGCCTCCCAAGTGCTGGACTAAAGGCGTGCGCCACCACTGCCCTGCACATGAAGAACTGTATTAAAGGGTTGCAGCATTAGGATGGCAGAGAACTGCTTGTCTAATAGATCACGCCAATATTGGCCTGTGGGCATGTCTGTGAAGGATTGTCTTGATTGTTAATTGATAGGGAAGGGCCTAGCCCACCATGAGCAGCACCATTTTCTAGGCAGGTGGTCCTGGGCTTTATAAGAAGGTTGGCTACAGTGATTTATCACAGTAACAGAGAGAAGCTGGAATAGTCTGACCTCTTTGAGAAATCTGATAGGTAACCAACCCAACAGCCACCCGAAAGGCAGATATCATCCGCCATCAATCATCATCATGTGACTCCGCACAAGGCCACCCGAGGGTCGGGAAATCTTAGGCATGGGAAATGCATCCTGCCATGGATTCTGCCTCAAGCTTGAGAAGTGGCCAAGGCCTATGGAAGCTGATGAGGCTCAATGACCCCAGTAGGAGTCTGGTAATAGAATCTTACTATCCAAGGAAAGCAACTGAGGTTCAGGGAAGGTCACATAACTTGCTTGAAGTTGTATAATGATCATGAGACATGTTCAGGCAGATGGTGGTTGGAACACGGAGGAGGGAATCTAGCCCAGCCTGGAGCAAACAAGTTGTGTCTGCCTTGGAGGAAGCTCTGAGTTGGGGTGTGTGTGAAATCAAGGCTGGGGAGTGGAGGACTCTGTGTGTGTGTGTGTGCGTGCTGTGTGTGTCGTATGTATGTATGTGTGGTATGTGAGTGTGTGTTATATGTGTGTGTCATATGTGTGAGTGTGTGTACCAAATTTTGGTGGCCTCGTTACCCCCCAAAGATGCAGTGTTTAGGTTGCACTCTGGTTGCCCCTCCTTTGGTCAAGGCTATCCCATACGCATGTCTCTGCATCTGCAAGATGGAGGTACTCTAAGGACAGCAGGTAATCAAATCTCCACTCTCTCAGCGGCTGAGTGTTAGCACTGGGCTGTAGAATTGGTTTGGGCTCCTGGGGTATCAGAGCTACAGGGTCAACAGCCGGTGAGGTCTAAGGACAGCTTGCAGAAGTCTGTTCTCTCCCTCCACCATGTACATCTCAGCAATGGAACTCTGGTCACTAGGCTCGGTGTGGTAAGCACCTTTGCTAGGTAGAGCTCATGGGGCGGCAGAGGTGGCAGCAGGCATGAGAGGTAGTTGGTCACATTGCATCCCACAGTCGAGAATCAGGAAGAGACAAGGGTTAATGGTCAGGAGTCAATCTCTGTTCTACGTAGTCCAGGACCCTGGCCCAGGGAAAGGTACTGTCTACTGTTAAGGTGCGTTTGTCCACTTCCATTAACTGAATATAGGTTAATGAATATAGATAAATATCAATCACCATAGATAGCTCTTCACAAACATGGCCAGAGGCTTATCTCCAAGGAGAGACAGTAGGGTGGAGCTGGAGATGGTAGGATCTCTGGGGCTCAGGCCAGCCAGCCCTGCTTGATTGACAAGTCCAAGATCCCAGTGAGAGACCTTGTCTCAAAAACTGAAGTGGATGATGACAGAAGACACTCAACATTGATTTCTCCCCTCCACACACGCATTCATGGACTTGTACACCCACCCACACCCATGAGTATGCACATGCATACAACAGATTCTCTCTCCCTCCCTCCCTCATTTTTCCAAACTGCACTTCATTCTCCTTATGATACATATCTACCAAAAAAAAAAAAAAAAAAAACAAACCTCTTAAAAATCTTAAAATATGTGAGTTGTTCCCCTCTTCAACTGACGGTATATGAATGGCTTCTAAGCTTTAGCAACTGTGGAGACATCTGATGCTTTCTGAGCCCAAGACGACATGAGCTCTTCACCACCGAGATAAGTATCAGCTTCTCAGGTAGAAAAGGTTGATAGGGTGTGGGAGAGGCCTGGGCCAGCGGTGTACTTTGGGAATGTATAATCTCGCAGATGTTGTCTAAAGTACACAGTAGGCACTCAATAAACACTTTTAATTGGAGAGGGAGCCATGGTTTACTTCTTTCTCACCAGTCTTTGGAAGTAGGCAGGCACCAATCATCATGAAGAGATTTCAAAGCTCTCCGCCCCAATACCCTGCTTTAAGTCAAAGAACCTTCCGTTCCTTGTTTTTCTCTTGTGTGCTCCTTGAAGAGCCTCTCCAAGCTCACAGCAGCCGAGAATCACGCTATTCACAGGCTGAATGGGGGTAATTCTGGGGATGCTTAAAGCCGCCTTCCCACTGCAGTGGGGAAAACACTTGCCAGCTCTGGTACCATGAAAACCACTTGAATGGCCGCCTGCAATTTCTGAGAGCAGCTTCTTCAAAGAGGCTGGGTTTGAAAACAGAGTGTGAAGAGGTCAGGCTGGGCCTCAGTCGTCCCTGTGTGAAAACTCTGGTCTCCCCACACAACTTCATGGGACTTCAGTAGGGCTGAGGCAGAGGGTTCTGGGTAAGATGGGACTCATAGTGGCTAGGGAAGAGATACCCAGCCATGCTGACATCTCTACCCAATGCCGTTTATATCAGGGTGGCAGGCACAAATGACCACAGGAGCCAAGGCATTAATCAGAGAAGCAGGTCACATGGGGATCTCAGAAAATCGCGGACCCACAGGCTAGTGGACCCTACACCAGCCAACGTCGTCACCGGGAGGATTCTGCATTCTTAAGAGGAATCCCAAATTTAGATTTTTTTAAAACATTAATTTTATTTGTGTGTGTGTGTGTGTGTGTGTGTGTGTGTGTGTGTATGGGTGTTCACTGCAAGTTTGTGCACCATGTACATGCAGTGCCCCTGAAGGCCAGAAGAGGGCGTCTGATCCCCTGGAACTAGAGTCATAGACAGTTCTAAGCTGCCACGTGTGTGCTGGGAATTGAACCCCAGTCCTCTGGAAGAACATCCAGTGCTCTGAACTGCTGAGTCATCTCTCCAGCCCCCAGATTTTAAAAAAATCAATACAAATGTTACTTATTGATGGACTGATTGAGTGTCCATTCCACGGGGCACAGGTGGGTGCCAGAGAGTGATGAGGTGGAATTGGCTCCCTGCTTCTACAGAACTCCAAGGTCTTGGGAGTTGAGCTCAGGTCTTTAGGCATTGAGGCAAGTGCCTTAACCAGCTCAGCCATCCTGCCAGCCCCCAATTCAGCCTGGATATAAAATCTGAGTGTGGCCATTATTTACATGTGAATAGGGTCTGAATAAGCAGCCCTAGTGGTGCTTCTGATGCCTGTGACTGACACTTTCAGGAGCTGTGGGCTGCATGGGTGTGCAGGTGCCTGCAGGCATGGCCAAAGAGGAGGGGGAGGGATGGGGAGGGGAAGAAAGGCGGGGAAAGGCCTTGTATTATTTTAAGTTTTTCTCTTTCTCTTCTTGACAAAGTTTCACTGTGCAGCCCCGGCTGCCTGGAACACTCTCTGTAGACCAGGCTGGACTCGAACTCCTAGAACTGTCTGCCTCTGTCTCCCAAGTGCTGGGATCAAAGGCGTGAGCCACCAGTACGTTTAAGTTTTCCACCCAGAGAAGAAAAGAGAAATTGTGCCCAGGAAAGTGCTAGAATTTTGGGAGGGAGCATGGTCGGCCTCCAGCTGCAACAGGACTAAATAAAGTCACAAATAAACAGAAATAAACAGATGAAGGCAGGGATATCCAGAAAGCTCACAGACAACACTCCCCTCTCTACGGTAGGCAGGCTGGTGATGAAGACACGGACCATCTTATCAGCCACTCCTCTTGCAAAATGATTGGTTTGAAAGGTGAGCATGTGACCCAAGCAGAGCCAATCACAGCCCTTCCCTGGGACTGAACTACTGTTGCCGGGTGAAGGAAGCCATCTTTAAGACTGAGCTTTGGCTAGCTCTGAGTGGCATCATTATCGCTGTTAGTCAGTGGCGGGAAGAGTAACTGAGATCCTCAGCACAGGGAAGCCGAGAGAACAGAGACCAGGCAGGTGATGCGTTCCTTTTTCTGTCAGGACTTGGGTTTCTGTCTTAACCCAAAGAAGCCTGGATGTTACCAACCTTTCTAGACTGGGTCACACCTACTGCCCTCAACAAGCCTACAACATTGGTCTCACCTACCCTAAGTGAGGAATGCGAGGCTCAGATGCAGGGTGGGTTGTTCACACTCCCTCCTAGAGGGCAGGGACGTCTCAATTAAGACATCTAGAACTTCTGGCTTAGGGCTTGAGAGGGCACCTAAGGCTTGGAAAGCTCTGGAAGGCACAGGGCACACGTGATCGGAAGGCTTCTGGCGTGTCCGGTTCTCCTCAACTGGGGGAAGCCAGTTCTTTTTAACAGCCCATGAGTTCAGCGTGGAGGAGGTTTGGGAGAAGTTCAGAGGACCCGGAGGTGGCATAGCACAGGAGGGGTTTAGAAATATGAGCCCCAGGCTATAGGGCTGCTAAAGCTGCCTTCCCCTCCCTCCTTCTCCCCCCCCCCCCGTTTTACCTCCGCTTTGTTCCCTCTTCCCCTTCTCCTGCTTGCATCTTCCCATCATTCCTTGCACCTCTCCGTGCCCTGTGATAAATACCAGAGCCGTCTTGGGAATCAAGGTGACACAGCCCATACCCACACCGCTCCCCCTCCCCCCGCCCCCCAACTCCCACTTATCCAGTCCTTGCTCAATACAACAGTCAGGATGATTTTTCTCAAAACAACTAATTCTGATCACTTCCTTTGAGCCCAAGTGGCTATCAATGCCCTCAAGGTAGAATTTGCCAGCTCAGCCATGTTCCTCACTTCTGAACCTTTAAAAATAAAAAAGCTCCTCTTGATGCCCTGAATGAACACAATCCCACCTGCTCTTCATGTGCTAAGCACTATAATCCCTCCAGGCACCAGTGGATCAGCCCCCACTTCTCAGACAGGGTGGTATAGTCCTGCTCTGCACCCCGAGTCCCAGGCTCACCTCCAGCTCGGCAAGTTCATTTTGCTCTTAGCTTCCTGGTGGCCAGCTGGTTCACCTTTCTTTGTTGGGCTTATGATTCTCTCCAACAGAGAGAATACTGATATACCTACCTACAGAGTCTCAATACCAGGGGTTTGACAGAGTGATGTAGGGGTGGGGAGGGTGGGTCTGGGGTGGGGACATGCAGTAGGAACTCCCAATGTTCTATGATGCAGTAGGCTGCAGGGACCATAGGATGAGTGTGAACATCTAAGCAGTTGGATAGGTCTCATCAGATAGCCCAGGCTGGCCTTGAACTCTTGATCTTCCAGCTTTCTGAATTCTGGGATCACAGAGCACCAGGCCTGGCCTTGGGAGAGAGGTTTTGAGACACTGAGTGACATGACAGATGGATTCGCTAATGGCCCTGATGTGATCGTTATGGAGAGTGAATGGATCTAAGCGGTACACCATATATGACTATTATTGTGTGTCATTGACCGGAAGACAGGAAGAGAGCTAGAGATGGGAGTGTCACAAGCAATGGAAGCTGCCTCTGCTTTCACTTCTGCCTCCTGGCATCTACTGGCATGCCCCAGGGGATGATAGAGGCCCTGGCTCCCCACCATGGTGGGGTCTGAAGGTTTTGGGAGGAGCCCCTGATGGCCAGAGCCCAGTTTCCTACAGTGTCACCATAGAAATGCCATTGGCCAAAGCAAGCATCACTCCTGAATGAAGGACCTCAGGCCAAGACCTCACTGAGAGTAGATGTGTGTGTGTGTCTGAATGTGGATGTGCATTAGCACTGTGTGTCTGTGTATACTTGTGTGTGTGCATGCAACATGTAGCTATATGTATATGTATGCATGTGGCTATGTGTTCACACACATGTGGCTGTATATATACATGTGTGCATGTGGCTATATGTATGTGCACATGTGTACATATACATGTGGCTGTATGTATGTCTGTGCATGTGGTTATGTGCATGTGACTATGTGTATGCATGTGGCTGTGTGTATACACACATGTGGCTGTGTATGTGTGACTAAGTTCAATCAGTCCTTTCTGCATGAACTTACAAGGGTCTCTAAGCCATGTTTGCCAGTGGTGATGCTCCTGGTGGGTCTGGGGTCAAGGGCTACTGGTGGGAGGCTGTGTGACACTGTGGTGGTTTGTTCTCTCTCTCTCTCCCTCTCCCTCTCCCCCCATGTGTGTGTGTATGTATGTATGTATGTACACATGCATGTGGAGGTCAGAGGACAATCTTGGGTGTTATTCCTCAGGCCCCAGCCCCCCTCCCCCCACCCCCCCAGACAGGTTCTTCACTGTCCTGGAACTCCCTATTTAGTCTAGACTGATTACCCAGTGAGCCCCAGAGATCTGCCTCTTCAATGCTGGGATTACAAGTGCGCACCACCATTCCTGACTCCCTGGATGTTTTTGAATTGTTTTGTTTTTCTTTAATGTGGTGCTAGGGACCAAACTCGGGTCCTTGTGTTGCAAAGAGAAGGAAGCCCTTACCCATGGGAGCCATCTTCCCAGCCCCTGTGGATTGCCTTCCTCAACTACAGCCTCTGCGCTCCCACACTGGTTCCCTCCCAGCTGGATGTGCCAGGGCAATGTCAATGCATGTGTCTCTCTATCCCAGTTTCCCTTTCTGCAAAAAGGTCCTACTTGTTAAAGGAATGCCTTTGGGGATGGGCATGTGGTGGCCTGAGTCCTGGAGGTGTCCAGCAGAGCCGAGTGTGGGAAACATTTGATTAACTTCAAGTGTGAGCACTGCTCAGCTTTAGATTTGAATTTAGACTTTCTCTTCTGGCCCTCGCTTGTCTGCTGCCCTCCTGGGTGACCCTGAGGGAGTCTCTCCCTCAGTGTTGGCTTCCTGTATGCCCCTGAGTCTTCCTCCTAGGGCCTCAGAAGGTGGCTGTAGGGCAGCTGGGATTACCTATCCTCATGACTGCTTCTAGGAGATGGGAGGATGGGGAGCTGCTTGAGTAAGCCAGGCTGATGACTTGGTGTACCTGAAGGGTATCTGCCAGCGTGGATAACCAGACACCAATCCCAGGGTCATGGTAGAGTGAGCCTTGATGACATGTCCCTGGCCTTCCCTGGAAAGTTTCTTGTCCCTGGAGCCTCTCTGTCCTGGGCAATCCTCCAGGTGTTCCCCTCAAGTAGGTCTCTGACTCTTCTGGCACATTGATCTGGGGACCATGGGATGAGAAACTGACTCTGCTCACTGAGTGGGGTCTTGGGGGGGTTCAGGGAAACAAAGGAAAAGCCAGGTCATATTGCTTGTGTCTACCTTCCTGGGAGGATCAGCGACCATGTGAGGTGCAGGTGGGGAATTCTCTAAGCCAGCCAGCCTGGCCTGGCGTGGCTTGCCTGGACTATACCCCATTTCATTTTCTTTAAGACATCCTAAGACATCCTACCTAATTACTCAAGATGTAGCTCACATGTTGACCCCCTTGACCCAGGCCTTCAGTAGCCCCTCTTGGGGTAGGTCCCACCTATCCCCGCTTCCTTGGCTGCAGCCTGGAAAATGATAAACAGCCCCTGCCAGCCTTTGCAGGGTATCTCCTGAGGCCCCATGCGCTGAAAGCCCCGGGAACACAGTCTGGAATTCGGCGGGTGCTCAGGGTCTGTAACAAGAGTGAAGGGTAGTACAGGGCTGGAAAACAGGACCAGGGACGGTGACCACAGTGATTCTGAGTTCTTCCCTGGCTGACTGCTTCCCCTCCCTGCCTGAGAACCAGACTGTGTTGGAATCTATCATAGCCAGTAGCTCCCTACATAGCGTGCGTGTGTGTGTGTGTGTGTGTGTGTGTGTGTGTGTGTGTGTGTGTATGTGTGTGTGTGTGTGTATGTGTGTGTGTGTGTGTGTGTGTGTGTGTGTGTTAGACTTGGGTATGCGAGTACACCTACATGTGAGAAGATAGTCTTGGCTGTCTTCCTTGAGTATTCCACAGCTTGTCTTTTGAGACAGGACCTCTCACTGAACCCACAGTTATAGCTGGTTTGGCTGGGCGGCTGCCAGGGATCCCCAGGAAGCCCATCTCTGTCCACACCTGAATTTTTTTTTTTTTCTTTCACATAAATGCTAAGGAACAAACCCACATCCTCATGCTTATTTACCAACTGAGCTGCCTTCATATGTGTTTATTTAATGAATATTGAACCATGCATACAGAGCAAACCTTTGACACCCCCCACCTCCCGTCTAAGGGGACCAGAAGGGTCCTCCAGGAATATGAAAGTCACAACATCTGTTGGGTGACCGTGACACATCAGGAGTAGCTCCAGGCACCCTTAGGAGTTCTATCTCCTGAAACCAAGAAGGCAGCTGTTAGCTGACACTGTTCTATATACTGAATGCTGTTACCCATATGCCAGGCCCTACAGGGGACATACTAGTCCCGGTGTGTGTGTGTGTGTGTGTGTGTGTGTGTGTGTGTATGATTTTCTCCTCCAGGACACTTGACAATGCCATTTTTGGTTGTCACAACAGGGACACAAAGAGGGTAGATCTCAGAGATGATGCTCAATGCCTTACAATGCCCCAGCACAAAGAATGACCTAGGTCAATGCTATGGCACCTAGCTGTATATGTCATGTCTCAATGGCATCAAGCTCTACAGAGGCTGGAAATGGAGACTCAGGGATGATCTGTGGAGGCAGGATGTGAGTTGGGTGATTTGGGTGCCAAGCCCTGAGTCCTCAAGCCCTGCTCTGGGGTAGCAGACTGGAAGGGGGAGGGCTAAAGACTGCCCTGGGCAGGTGGCTAAGGGTCTGCTTTCCTGATTAGCCGCACACAGCCCTGTCTGAGGGTTACCAGAGGGTCAGGAGGGAACTGAGGGCCTTGTCCAGAGCCCAAAGCTGGCCTGTGGGGAATTCTCCTAGCCAGCCAGAGCAGCCACCAGATGGGGGACTGATCAGAATTTAATATGTGACCATCTGCACCCAGCAGTCATGGAACACGACAGGCAGCTCCTCCTGTGGTGGGGGTCTGGGCTCTGGGGTCAGCTCTGTGTGCTGGGGTCACTGAGAAGATCAGGCTGTGGAGGAGAGGGCCTCACAGACCCGCCTGTACCCCCCACACCCATTCATACCATAGTTCCTTGTTGTTTGCCTTCCTCCTTGATAGGCAGGAGTGCCAATGAGTCCTGAGAATATGAGCGGCCATGGATTTCAGACCATCTGCTCCATGCCTGTATCCCGCCACCCGTGCCTCTCCCTATAAGACTGGCCATGTGGAGCCAGGATGGGCTGTTTCTTTGTATCCTGGACTAAACCAAGATTTCTAAGAGTGAGGGCTCACTGCATCCAGAGGAGACATCAGAGGTAGCAAAGGGGAACAATACCCTAAGTGGGTCCACAGACCAATCCCTCTAAGCCTTTAGAAGGGTCCCATGAGAGCTGTGAGCTGCAGTGAAGGCTTTGCTCCTAGTGCCTCAGCTCAATACTCCCGCTTGTGAGCCACTGGCTCTCCTGCACAGACTGCACAGTTCTGGGTGACAGTGGGAACCTCTGCTGCCTAGAGACTTTTTTCTACCTCATCTCCCGGTCACTGTGACAGCTGGGAGAGGCTGACACGAGGTTATTTTCTGATGCTCAGGAAAATGAAGTCTTTTTCTCAGGGTCACACAGCAAACACATGGTCTCAGGGTTTTCAAGAAAGCCAAGAATCTCTGCAGATGGCCCAGATTTACCTGTGTCCTGGGAATCCCTCATGAGCCTGCCTTCATGAAGGACCAGAGGTATCTCTTACCATCCACCAAACACCTGAGGGGATAACATAAAGCAACCACAGAGGGAGGGGCCAGCTATGTCCTCAGGTCAAGGATATCTCCAGTGACCTCTGCTGCTCCAGCTAGATCGAAGCTTTTAAAGTTTCTAGAACCTTCTAGAATAACGTTAATAGCTGAGGAATAGCCTTTCGCCCCATGAACCCATAGGGAATGGTTCAGATTCCAAGCTACATGTTGGGCACCTGGCATTCCTGTGCGCTCTCATCTCTGTGTAGCCTTGTACATTGGATTTACATCATCTACCCTAAGGGACAGGAGATGGAGCTTTGCAAGGTATTGTGAGTTGGCAGGGTTTGACAGTCAGATCACTGGTGCCATGGGATGGGATGTTTAAGTCCCCATTCTTGTTGAAACCCAACAACATGCATATCTGGTTTCTGTGCATATCTGGAAGGCTGCCCTATTCAGAACCAGTCAGGGTCACCATGGAGACAGGCCTGTCTCCTGCCACCTCCAGTGTTCAAGGGACTTTCCACCCCAGTGGAGTCAGGACTTAACTCCCTCTTTCCACGATTTCAACATAGACAGAGCTACATCTATCAAGGGCCTTCCAGTCTCCAACAAGACCAGGCCAGACAGGCAAGGAAATTGTTCCTCCTATCTAGGACACCCCCACCCCCACTCCCACCCACCCCCAGGCAAGGAAATTACATTACTAAGTTATGATTTATTTTTTAGGTTCCCTGTCTTGCCCGGATGCTGGCCTCCTGTCCCCATTCATCAGAGATGCCACTTTCCAAGGTCAGGGCAGCCAGTGGCCCGTGTCTGCAGCCAGAAACTTTCCAGAAAACCCGTTTCAGGAAACAGCATCACCCGAGGGTTAGCAAGCTGCCTGGTTTCTGAAACCTGGTCTTCTCTGGTCCAGCCAGCATTCCCCATTTGTTCTCTTCGTGTTTGAGACAGTGGCCAGGCTGATAGACAGCTTCCAGGTCTCTCTGATTCCCATTGCAGGGTAGTCATACTTGGAGCTGTTGTGTGGGGAGGGACCCAGTGACTTGTTTCTGGTGAGAATACAGTGCAAGGGAAGGGTGTCACAGCGAGAGATGGGTGTCACTTTTGAATTCAGGGACAAGAAGACCTTGGCCTCTTTTGGGTAGGGAGCTGGTATCTCCTGTGCACACCTATCAGGAGCCAGGAGCCACGAAGCAAGCTCAGATCAGAATTAGCCAACTGTTGCTTCTCTTGGCCCAAAGGGAACAGCATTCTGAAATGATCCAGTCTGCATACAGCTTCAAGGACAGCTGTCTACTTAGAAAACATTACACATGGGAATTTAGTAAAAACTGCATAGAACTGGGAATGGTTGGACAGGCCTGTAACTCTTGGTACTTGGGTGGCTGGGGCAGAAAGATCATGAGTTCAAAACCAGCCTAAGCTATGTAGAGAGTTTGAGGTCAGCTTAGGCTATGCAGGGAGACTTTGTCTCAAAACTAAAATGTAACTCTGAGGC
The DNA here is from genome assembly GCA_019843965.1 of Rhynchomys soricoides. Classification (NCBI taxonomy): domain Eukaryota; kingdom Metazoa; phylum Chordata; class Mammalia; order Rodentia; family Muridae; genus Rhynchomys; species Rhynchomys soricoides. The sequence goes on from JADRCH010000259.1 coordinate 626,610, forward strand.
TTAGAGACATTTATATATGCACGCTTTCCATAGTAAGGTGGGGTGCAAGCAGAAGCACCCATTCCCGACATGTATATGTTGGGTCTTAACAGTGGTCTTCAAACTGACCTTTATCTGCTTCAGAGAGCACCTTGGCCCATAGCGGGGATCCTATTTTGGCCTGTGTACCTCCCAGAGCTCTTAGATGTGGGTACCACATAGCCCCTGATGAGACCTGGCCTACACCTGCCTGACTGAAGAGGCACTTCCTCAACACAGCACAGCCAGCCCAACTCAGGGAGTCTCATCTGACTAGAGACTGGCAATAATGACCTCATCCCCAACTGTCTGTCTGCTTCCCTGTAATTCATGATGGTGTCCACATTAACTGATAGGCCTGGGCCATGAACCAGGCTAATTGTTTCCAAATGTTGGATTGCAGGGATCCTGAGCTGAGTATGGGCATATTAGGATGGGGAGTGGGGAGGTCCTGCTGCTGTGATCCTTAATGATGACAGCCTCTGGGGACACCATCTGCCCGGATGAAGTCCTTTGTACCATAAGGATACAGGCAGGTCCAAACACCCACCATCTCTAGGATGTGCAGGCCTCTTGCTTGCAAAGAGCCTGGAAACTTCTGGTTTCAGTTTGTTTTCCTTTTACCCCAGAGCTATTAAGAACCCACATGTGCATTTCCAGGCCACCCAGGAAGTGAGGCAGCATCCCCATCAACTGCCCCAAGGGGACGGTCACTGCCAACCACTATTGTTTGACAGAGGAGGAAATCAAGGCACAGACCAGGATTGTAACAGCCAGGATATGGCAGATTTAACCATGCTGGGCTTTAATCATGGGCCATTTGGCCTCAAAACTCATGGACTAGCCAGTGAGGCCTCCATTTCTGGTTCTAGAAACTCTGGGGCTAGGTTTTAACAGTCCTCGTTGCTCCGTTCTTGTTTCTGGGTCAGGCCCTCTTCATTCACGTTCTCAGGCTGTTCCAGAGTGTTCCCCCTGCCTGCTCACACCTCATGCTGGATGGATCCTGGAGGCCAGGGTGGAAAGAGGGAAAGGAATCTTGGAAAGGTCCCCCAGCGTGTGACTCGTTTTGTGTAGGTAATCTTACTGCCAGAGAGCTTCCCGGTATTGGGAGTGATCTTATTGTAATAACAAAGTAAGGAAGAAACCGGGGCTCAGAAAGGCTTCTAACTTGCCTGAAGTCACCCACAAACACAAGTGTCAGAGCCAGGAGTGGCTTGTCCCGCAATGTGCTCTTCTTGTGACATGTCGCTTCCACAAGGTCACTCTTACTGTACTGCCTCTGTCTCTAGCCAGACAGCTTTCACCGTGATGCAAGAAGTTGACCATTTGCCCAGACACCGGCAAACGTTTAGCATGGATGCCCCCTCTACTCTTTCCCATGCCCCTGTCAGACATTAGTAATGGATTGCAGCACCTACCCTGTCAGACCCTACTAATGATCACAGCATATACTCCTAATGAGCCTAGATCTGCTCTCAACACAGTGGCCTGGGCAGCAACCACCAAATCCTTGGAGACAGCACTGATGCTCCACCGTCTTCTGATCACATGACCCATCACTCAGAACCTTGGGGGGAGGGGGATTTCTGAGACTATGAGAGGCCTAGAAAACTTCTTTAAAGATCGCTGAGAACAAACCACCCCAGAGTTCAGCTTCCTCTCTGGACAGCCAGCCCTGGGACTTGCTCTTTCTGGAGTAAATATCACTTGGATGTAATTTGTTCCGGTTCTCTACTTCTGCCCTTCCAGGACCTGGGAAATAGGCCATCTGCCATCGCAGGTGTGCCTGGAAACAAAGGCCCATGAGTTTGAATATGAAATTCCCCTACAGACTCACGTATTGATGATCATCAATCGGTGGTGCTATCTGGGAGCCTTTGGGACATGGGTCACCAGAGGCTGGCCTCAAGGATTACAGCCTGGCTCAGCTTCCTAGTTAGTGATAGGAGGAACCAGCTGCCAGTTCCTACTCTATAGACTGGGCTGCCCTAGCCACAATGTGTCTCCCCCCTCCCCAACCCTCCCCACCTTAACCTCTCCGTATGAACCATATTCCCCAAGTCAAAACAAAAAATCTCCTCCTGGGAGCTGCTGCTGTCTATACCTCGTCACATCTATAGAGAGCAGCCAATATATCTAGTTAGAGGAAAGTGACATTTTTCACGGCACTAACTTGTCCCCACAGGCGCTGAGTATACCATGGAGGGAAGTCCTATGCTGCCATCTGATGATGTCTCTGGCTTGTCCTGATTGTCCCCATCCTTTGAACAAGGATTATGTCTGTACCTATACTGCCTTGAGCACAGCTGGGGAACAGACACCCCCAGGCAGGACCTGCAAAGGTGGCAGCTATCAGCTGTGTCCTACCCTGCCCTGAGGCCCTCTCCCACTCCACCCTGGCTACTATAGCTTCAGAGGCTTGTCATCCTCTGCCCGGTTGCTGTCTGATTCAGTTCCTAAAATGTGAGCCCCAGTGCCAAGGGCTCCATTCTTCCTTCCTTCTTTCTTTCTCTTTTTGATTTTTCAAGACAGGGTTTCTCTGTGTAGCCCTGGCTGTCCTGGAACTCACTCTGTAGACCAGGCTGGCCTCGAACTCAGAAATCCACCTGCCTCTCCCTCCTGATTGCTGGGGTTAAAGGCATGTGCCACCACTGCCCAGCAATGATCCCTCACGCCTTAGAGACATGCTCAGTAAAGACCTGTCAAGCTGAAACACAATTCAAAATGCATCTCAGAGTTCCTGGATTTGGTAGCAAGTCCCTAATGTGCTGAAAAACAAAACAAAACAAAACAAAACACCAAAAACAAAAAACCACCCTGTAATTCCCTAGACTACTAAACAGGTACACTATGAGAGAGAAATTGGGGGTAGGATGCTGCAGTAGGGGGCAGGCCAAGTGAGTTGAGAGTGATTAGAACCGAAAGCCTTGCTTTCCCCTGATAAACTGGAAAGACCAATGTTAGCCTGAGGATGGCGATCACATAGAAAATCACTTCCAAGGAAGGCTCTGGGAAAGATTCCTGGAGACGGAACTGCTGGGTCCAGTGGAGCCTGAAGCTAGCACTAGAAACATTGTAACAAGTGGCAGCTCTCTTTGTTACTCTACTCTCCATGTATCTTTTTGTAACGTCAGCAAATAAAATGTATAGCCTTGGCCTTTAAAACTCGAAGGAGGCTTCCAGGCCAGCCTGGTCTACAGAGTGAGTTCCAGGACAGGATAGCCAGGGCTACACAGAGAAACCCTGTCTCGAAAAACCAAAAAAAAAAAAAAAAAAAAGTAAAAGAATAAAAAAACAAAAAACAAAACAAAACTCAAAGGAGGCAACATAGAAAGGAATAATCTTACAAAGGCCCAAGGATAAGACATTAAAATCACCCGGGAGAAACGCGGTAGATAGAATGGGGCGGAAGATTTTCATTAGTAACATTCGCTCATCAGCCTCCAGTCTCCTATGGGATTGAGACAATGATTGTCCAGGCAGAGAGAACAGCAGGCTCAAAGGTCCTGAGGCTGGAGGAAGTTTGGTGTGCTTGAGGACACAGACTCCTAATGAGCCCGGAGTGAGAAGCCTTGAGCCTTGAGCTGGGGCTGTGCAGGTGGATCACAGCTCAGCCCCTGGACCAGAGCTTGGGTCTGTACATCAGGCATTTAAAGCTATCTGTAGGGAGTGCTAGGGAGTGCCAGAAAAATCTAGAGGAAGGACAACCGGTAAGTACATTTTGGAAGTGAGTCAAAGACACAGCGGGAGCTCCTCCCAGGGCTCCAGCTAAGAGAAGGGGTGGGGTGGGGAGGGCTTGGTTGGGCTAGAGTGGGGAAGCAGAATGAGGTAAAAATAGCCAGATGGGAGGTTCATTGTGAGACTCCACCCCTTGCATAGGAGGCATGTAGTACCTGTGCTCACAGATAAGCACCAGGGAACCAGAAATGTTAAATATGCAGGGCTGCGGCTTCTAAAGGGGGCATATTTAACCTGTTATTCCACCCAGAAGGCTGGGAATGGATGTGACTCATAGCCTGGGGACCTGTGCTATCTCTACGGCCCTGCTCCCCCAGACCCATATCTCAAACTTGTTTATCTCAGTCAGTGTACAGAGCTATCTTCTCCCAGACCTTAATCATGAGCAGCATCATTTAGAGTGAGCCTGCTTCCTTACGTCGTTAAAGTACAGAAGCCATCTTTATCGAAAGACGGTTCTTGTGCTTTACAAGAGTTTTGATGGAGCCCTATCTAAAGCTTTGTCATGTGCACATGGTTGAGTTAATTATCACTAGGGATCCTTCCTTTTGTGCTGTGCTTAAAAATCTCTACTTCCCTCTTTCCATCAATTTATCGGTCTGTCCATCTATACATTCATTCAGCAGTGATTTATCCATCCACCCATCCATTTCCCACCCATCTGCTGTGCATCATTCATTCATTCATTCATTCATCCATTTGTCCACCCATCCTTCTGTGCGTCTGTTTGCCTGTCGGTCCATCAGTCCATACATCTATACATCCGTCGTTCATTCGCCCCTTCCAATCTGTCTTTCCCTCACCGACTGTTCATCCTTTTTCTCATTCAGAAAGTAGCCACAATCTCTGCATATCAGTCACTGAGCCAGCTCAGGGACAGGACAACGAAGGCATCCTTCCTCTCTCAGCTCAGCCCCAGAGGCAGAAACCACCCTCCACAGAACACCAAGGTTGAGGGAAAATGGAGTCCTGAGCCTAAGGATGAGTACCAGTCTTCTAGAGGAAGGTGACGCCCAGGTGGGCTGTGGAGAGATGGGCTACATGCTGTTGGGGATTCCTAGCTTCCAAACGGCCAGCTTCCGTGGTCGTGAGTCAGGTTTGCAGGTAGTGAAGTCATAGATGAGGCCATTTCTCTCACTTCACAATCACCAAAGAGAAGACATTCTTTGGCTGGAGACTGAGTCCTGTGATGAGGGCTCCCATGCTAAGTGCATGATCCTCATCATGTTCGTTCACGTGGCAAGGATCCAAACCAGGAAGACCCAACATTGGTCTCAGCCTGTTTATCTACCTACTTACCTTCCATTCATCTACCTACCCACCCACCCGCCTGCCCTCTGTCTAACTTGAGCGGTCCCAGTGCCCCTTCTTACTAGACCTGACAGAATCTATAAGATATTTGCAATCTCCTGCCTAGGAAGAACAACTCAGGAATCACAGAGGGGACCCCAGGGAGGATTTGAAATAACAATAACAGCAGTGATAGAAAACTATCCTGTGGCCTGGCCATGGTGGCAACACGCCTTTAATCCCAGGTCTCAGGAGGCAGAGGCAGGTGGATTTCAGAGTTCGAGGCCAGCCTGGTCTACAGAGTGAGTTCCCGGACAGCCAGGGCTATACAGAGAAACCCTGTCTTGAAAGACCAAAAAAAAAAAAAAGAAAGAAAACCATCCTGTGGTTTTAGTCTGTAACCGGCTGGTTTGAGTTAGTGCCAGACAAATCCAGCGAAGATGAATGTCAGGTGATTTAGCAGATGAGAAAATTCTATAAGACTTTGATTTAAAAAGAAAAAAAGAAAAAAACACACTGAAGCAAAAGAAAACAAAAACCCATTCAAAAGCCAAGCAAATGAACAATATGTGACTGGAGCCATCGCTCAAGTAAGATTTGCCAAGGAATAAAAAAATCGGTCTTTCCACGACTTCTACGGCTTGACGCTTAAAGCCAAAGATGGAGATTGTCCAGAGTTGGGTGTAACTTTCACAAAAGGAGATGGTCACGTGACTGCTAACTGAATGAAGACATACCAGTATCATCAAAGAAATTTAAGAGCACACTGAGACACCACCCCTTCCCCCCATGCAAAGGACTAAAAGAAAACAAAAGAATTTTACAAACCATGACAGTTCCAGCAAGAATATGCAAGTTAACTGTTCATACATCGATGATTGCAACGTTAATAGTTTAGTCAGATTAGAAAGCTGCATGATATAGTTTCAGATTCACTTAGATGCTCCAGCAAATGGATCCTACTTATCCAGGGATGAACTTAATGCCTACAAAAACCTCTAAGAACTGTAATCTCAAACAGGGAAGAACCCAGACGTCTACCCCCCAGGGATGGTGGTAAACACTGTGGTACGTCCATTCAGTGGGTCTCAGTCCGACCACTCACTGTGTTTTAAGAATGACTGAACTCAACCACACCAACTCTTGATGATCTCAAAGAAGCAACAAGGTGCACAACCAACCAGATGAAAGGTCCACACTGTGTGATTCCATTTACAGGAAATGCACTCATAGGACACTGGCTGCACTTAGTAGGTGCAGGAAGATCTGGAAATGATGCGGAGGAGTATTCTCAGGCAATGGACAGAATTGATGTCACAGATTGGTTTATGATTATATGGGTAAATAAGAAGTCAGAATTTTGTTGAGCTGTGTAGGGAGGAGCTGAGGGTTCACAATAGCTCAGTATTTTGGTGTACAGGCATACACACGTGCACATATATGTACACAGAAATAATAGAGGGATATCTATCAGGAGACTCGATCCTGGGCTGTGGGTCCAAAAGACTAATATATCTTTCATAGGCTGGAGACATCTTCACAAACAGAGACTTGTGCTTTGTGTGTTCTGTGGTTTAGGAACAAAATGGGAGCCTTCAGGGACCAACTGACAAACCACGTTGAACCACCCAAGGATGGGGAGGTCTCGGCTGCCCATAACGCTGGGCAGGAGGACCCAAGAAGCAGATAGATGAGCCTGTGCTTTTGATCAGTGGTCAGCAATAAAGTAGATGGGTAAATAAATCTTAAGTTCACGCAGTCAAGGAAACTCTCCTGTCTGTATTGATAACTCGACCCTAAACCCTCAGAACACAGTGAGAGAAAACGGTAAACTGAGGAAAGGAGAGAAGACACGATATTTAATGAGACAAAGGGACACAGGGAAAAAGTGTCTGTGTGAGAAGGGTCACAGGATTATCGACTAGGAAAAAGAAATGACCCATGTTTTTAATGACAGAGGACTAAATGATAGAATAGTATACAGTCTGCAAAAGTGATGTTCTTTTCCCTATTCAGAGTCTTCTCATTTTTTAGGGGGAGTGGGGACCTCAGTGAGTTTCGTGTGTGTGTGTGTGTGTGTGTGTGTGTGTGTGTGTGTGTGTAGGTCAGAGGTCAACCTCAAGAGGTTGGATACGTTGTATTTTGAAACAGGGTCTCTCACTTTGGATCTTGCCAGTTAAGCAAGGTATAAGCGTCAGGGATCCATACTCCTTGGTGTTGAGATTACAGGGTGTTCACTACCATGTGCTGGCTTTTTCTGTAGGGATTTGTGCTGGGGATTTGAACTCAGGTCCTTGAGCTTGTGCAATGGCTGTTGACCCAGCCCTTCACATGAGTTCATTCATCATTCTGAGGTCTGGATTTTTTTTTCTGAACCTAACATGATTCATTCATTCACTCACTCATTCATTCATTCATTCAACACAGGTTCACTGCATGCCTACTGTGTGTCAGACACTTTGTCAGGCCTTGGGATAAGCACCAGGGCTCTACAATCTGAGTCTAACCTTCCAATGTGTCAGGGATCATGCATGGTTTCAAAGGTCTTTTTCTGACCTTTGTATGATGAGGAGACACATCTTTGGATGGGGATGAGAGAGAGGTAAGTGCACACCTGTGGGAAGAGGTTTCCAGGCCCAGGGAGTAAGTGCTACACAAAGGCTCTAAGGGAGGCATGCGCATGCCCAGGCTGCCAGAGAGCAGGGGCAGGCAGGAGGAAGGGTAAGAGCAGACACTGCAGAGTCAATAGCTTGTGGGCAAGGCCTTATGGCAATGGAGTGGACTCTGGGCCTAATTCTCAGTTGCTCAGAGCCATGGGAAGCTCTGAGGAGGGAATGATAGCATTGGAATCCCTATGTGGGAGAATGAATGTAGAGATCCTACCAGGGTGTGGTGGCATGGTGTGGTGGCATGGTGTGGGCAAACAGACTGACAGAGCCTGGGCCCCTGCAAGTCACTAAGTAGCTGTCCTTAAACCCAGGGCAAAGTCAAGTTCTTTCTTTGGTAAGGATCTGGTAATGGAGACATCATCAACCCAAATGTGGGACTCCACCCTCATCTATTGAGAGGCTTTGGCCATGCCAGGCTGTTGGCTGTTTGTTGATGGACCTGCTGTGCTCTGACGGGCTGTGTATATGCAACCCCACCATGAGCAGTGGGCCCTGGGGCCATTGCTAAACTCTCGATTCTATAGCCAACCTGTCAGTTGACTATGGGAATGTGAGACTATATGTTTGTGAGGTCACAGAAGACAAGATGTGCCGGGCAGCTGACCCAGTGCAAATGGCCGATCTGAAAAGGTGGCCAATTTTAACAGCTTAAAGGGAACAGACATTTACATTTGTGTCCGGTTTGTTCCGCAGCACAAGCTGACTGATACAGATGGAGGATTTAGTTTCGTGGTACTGTCAGCAACCTGAACGAGCCAGGCTTTGAGCATTCCCGGCGATGAGACCTTCCTTTCTTGAGAAGCCAAAGAGAGAGCTGCCTCCTAGCTGGTCACCTTGGGAATCACTCAATCTTTGGTACCCACTCATCCCTTCTACACCATGAAGAGATGCTAGGCAGCATGCTGGGTCCCTAACCTTTAGGACCATAGTAGCAATGTAAAAAGTCCCCGAGGGTACCAAAATTCCTTCTGGTTATAAAACCACGGACATAACCACCCTGTGAGGTTGAAGGGAAGGCACTGAGAAGAGCAGAAGGCAGAGAGAGGCAGCTAAAAATAACAGGGCTCAATCAGGGACCACAAATCACCAGGACTGCTCGGGCCGGAAGGTGCCATCTGCTTCCGTGGTAGAGGTGGGGAGGGACACGGGGAGGGAGGAGGGCAGGGGGTGAGGAGAAGGGGATCCAGGATGAGAAGGTAAGGAAGTGGTGGCTGGGAGACCCAGGTGGAAAGAGACACTGTGAGATTGGTCCTCTAGAGGAGGAGCCCTGTGGTCTTAACTTCTTTGGAAAGGTCCAGAGGAACATGGAAGAGACTAGGAGACACAGGCCCACAGAAGGGAGGAGGGACAACCAGGAGAGCTCCCCACTCTATCTACAGTTGTGTTCCCTGACCTCGAAGTGGCCCCCATAGACTTTAGGGGACGCATGATTGCTTTGGTGTGGCCAGATAACCTGACGTTATGTAAGAAGCTGGCAATCTGGGTTCCTTTATTAAATATGAAATCTGGAGCTGGGAAGATAGTTTAGCTAGTGCCTGCTTCGAAAGGATAAGGGCATGAATTCAACCCCTAGTTCCCATGAGAAATAGCCAGGTATGGGAGGGGACACAATCCTGGCATTAGGGAGCAGAGATAGGAGGATCCCTGGGGCTCCCTGGCTGGCCCAGCCTAGCCCAAACCAGATCCAGGTCAGTGAGAGTCCTGTCTCAAAAGATAAGGTAGTATGCATGGGATGACAAGATGAGCTTGACCTCTGACCTCCACGCTCAGGTGCACACACATGCATGTTCACTCCCTCCAAACATGCACCCACAAATATACGAAATGATCCCCCAGAGCCCCACAGAAGGAGACTGTCTGAATTACAAACCTAGACAGCCCTGTCCAGAAACTAAGCACAGGACAGAACACTGCCATTAACTTGAAAATCCACACAGAAACCTGGGATCGTTGGCTCCAAGGGAAGAGAGGATGATGTCTGAGCCTTCAAATGAGCCCAGAACTGGGGACAGAGAATGATGTTAAAAAAATGAAGCTGACAAATTCAGAACTGAAGCCCTGCTAGGTGTCGTGGCACACAGAGATCCCAGTGCCCAAGAAGCTGATGCAGGAGGATGGTGAGTTTGAAGCCAAGCTGGTAGGCTAGATAGCAAAGCAAGAAGCTGTCTTCAAACAGACGCTGATATGCACCTCCATGCTTAGAATAACCCAGGCTCAGGTCAAAGCCAAAGAGGCTGGTGGCTGGATGTCACTTCACCCCCATGTGACTTCCAACACACAGCATGAGAACAATCCAGACAAATGTCTTTGCTAAAGTTACCTGTGGCTTCTGTCCCAGACAGTGCCACCCGAAGAGCACTGTGGGTGGAGTTTGAATGGAATCCACCCTGTCCCTAAGACACATCCTCCTTACCTCACACCATGGCTGCCAGGGCAATGCCCTCTGATCATAGAGGTAAGCCGTTTGGAAACTCCCTCTTTGTTAGGAGCCTTGAGAGATGAGCCCAGGAGCTCTCTCTCTCTCTCTCTCTCTCAAAAAAAAAAAAAAAAAAGCTTATGATACCCCATTCAATTGTTTTTATGTTAGGGTCTCACTATGCAGTCCAGACTGGCCTCGAACTCTCAAACCTCTTGTATCAGTCACCCCAGTGCTGGGATCATAGGCATATGCCACCACACCCAGTTCTAAGAGGCTCAGACTCTCGGCAGCTGCTGATACCCCTAGCAATGCCTTTCCAATCTTCTGTGCCCATCCAAAGCTGGCAGCCAGGTCTCCTTAGGGGCTGTGCCCTCCCCTGCAAGGTCCTCAGTGGGTATTTTCTTTAGTCAAATGCAGAACCTCACCAGAGCATGAGGTAGTCTCTTCCTAGGACTCCAGGCAGCCCAGGGGCTCAGAAAAATGACCAGTTCCTGGAGCATACCTGGCTGAGGCATCTGAGGCCCCTTGGAGTTGGCATGTGCTCCTCTCGCTACCCTGAACCCCATCTAGAGCAGGTGTCTACATTTCTCCTGGTGCTGAACAGGGTTGACTCTTGGCTTAGCTAAGCCATTTCCCAGAGTACCAGACTGTGAGAATAATCCCAGTGCAAACCTCTGAGGCCTGCTATCCCTGACCTGGCTGTCCCCATGATCTTGGATAGCACATAAGGCTCTGGGAACGAAGCTGAGGGGAGGAAGGACACGAAGGTGACACTCTGCTCCCTCAACCCTGGCTTGTATGCCTGACACAGGTTACTGCCCCAAACAGCTGCTTGCTTCTGGAAGGTTCCAGAACCTCATTTTAACAGGCACACCAGTAAGTCTCACCATGGGCCAAGTTGGACAGCTGTGAAAGATGGATTCGGTCTGTAAGCCCAACGTCCCACAAATTTCAAATAGAGGTGGGTGAGGGAAGGGGACGGGTCTAGAGGATGGACAGACAGACAGATAAAGGTAGACTGCTTCTCCTCTCTTAGTCCAACGTGTGATGCTCCCTTCTGTGCACATTGCCTATTGCTATGTTCCTACCAGAGTGGCAGCCCGACGAGGTAGGGTCTGTGTCACCCATGTACACTCTGTGTCCCGGGGCCAGCACAGTGGCACCCACAGAAGCGAGCACTAAACGTCTACTTGGTGAATGTGGAAGACGAATGGCAGTCAGTGAGGATGGGTGGGTGGCCAGAAAGCAGTCAGATGAAAAGATAGAAAATGGATAGACAGAAGGTTGAGAAGGGTATGGGTGGGCACAGGGGTGGTCAGCCAGGCAACGTCGGGCCCAGATGCCTGTCCAACCTCTCCATCCCTAGACTCCACCCCAGTTCCTTCAGGCCAACAGCCCCGCCTGCTGTTCCTCGCCCCCACTCCCAGGTAAGGTTTATTCAGAGAAAACACAGATGCCTCTTGGGTCGTGTTGGAGAGTTCCCAAAACCAGGAAACAGGTGTCTTAGGGATCTCATACCTGAAGAAATGGCACGCTAGAGGCTGGACCCCAAGGAGACCAGTTGCTTTGCTCTGGGCCTCAGAGAGGAAGGGTTAGCTTTTAATAAAAGAGTGATCAACCTCATATTTCCTTTTGCACCTTCGCTAACAGATGGGCACGGTGGCTTCTGGCATTTTCCATCCAGATACATGCTATTTACAATTACATCATGCGTACATGCACGTATGCATTGCTCACTCAAAACATGGCCCGCATTTGTTGAATACCTACTGTCTGCTGTGAAGTACGTCTGTGCATTTTACATAAAATATCTCATGCCATCTGGACATGAATCACAAAATATTACAGATGGGGAAACTAAGGCTGAAGGAAGTGCCGTAATGTATCTCAGGTCAGGACGTGAACCCAGGCAGTTCAACACATTCCTAACTTCACAAGCCTGGGAAGATAAAGGTGAGATTCCCTTTCATTGGAGCCTGGTCTCTGGCAGCCTCCTCATGGTAGAGCCTTGAGGTCCAATCTGAGGCCCCTCCAAGCATATAATCAATGAGCAGTACAGGTGCCTGGCAGAAGTTTCCAGCAGCTAAAAAGCTTGTGTGCTTTTCCTTCATCGCTCTGCGCCATCAAGTTAAAGAACAGCCAGATTCTGAAGTCCCCTCCCTATCCCAGAAAGTATTTTGTTTGTCTGGATCTGAAACTATTGTATCCCTGCTAGGTTTTACGTAGGAACTTCAAATGGACATGCTCTTAACAGGCATTCTCCAGCAACCGCCAGATTCTGTGCGAGGCTCCATAGGATCAGTGACTCATCATCCCCAACACAACCCGAGTAGGACTCTTTCAAAGATTTGCAAACTGCAGGAGGGTAAGATGGCTCTGCAGGTGGAGGTGCTTGCTGCCAAGCCCCTGATGCCCTGAGTTTGATTCCCAAGGTCTGCACAGTAGAAAAGAATGGTTCCTCCAAATTGTCCTCCGATCTCCCCTCTCTCTCTCTCTCTCTCTCTCTCTCTCTCTCTCTCTCTCTCACACACACACACACACACACACACAGATACGCAGAAACACACATAGACATACGCTTACACATACATAGAGACACACAGATACACACACTCACAATAAATGAATGTAATAACCAAAGTTTGCAAGTTAATAACAGTTTGGAATCATTCAAAGTTAATGAAACTTCAGCCCAAGGCTTCAGTCCCTGCAATAAGGTATCTCCCTATGTTTACCCAGATGATTCTAGACAAATAGCACTTCTAGATGCGAAGCCAGCTAGTGTTATTTCTGTCATTCTTTGCTAGTTGAAAATTTGTGTTTAAAATTTAAGAGTAGGTAGAGTCATAAGCTACAATTTTTTTTTTTTTTGCTTTGTTTCTTTGTTAAACAGCAATTTCTGGTTCATACCTGCCCTGTTTTCTGAGTTTGAGCATATCTTTAACACTGAAATTTATTCTTCTTAAATGAATGGTTTTTAAACCAGAGAGCAAACAGTGAAAATAATACTTATTATAACATGATTACTGAAAATAGCTTTGTCATATAGAAGAGAGGACTGCTTAAGAAAAAATTCTCTTCTCCAGGTGTCAAATACCCGCCCACACGGCTGCTCCCCAGAGCAGGGAACTGACATTACCAGCCTCCCACGGGTTATCTCCTGCCCTTGCTCTCTCGGCAGACTGCCTCTGCCATGTGTCAATAAAGCACACAGAGCATTATTTTGCTCATGGGTAAATGTGCAAATCTGTTTCAGCCTTGGTGGCACTTCATATTCTCAAACTTACTTTGTGCTCAGCGATGTGGCTGAGGTCTATGCAAATGCCCCTTTCCTTCATGTCTGTGCATCTGCAGTGATAACTGGATCTCTTGGTTCTTAGTTTAAATTCTTAATTGTCTGGAGACTGTTTTACATGAGTACTGAATTGATATCATTTCCACACTTTCCGTCCCCTCTTTGGGTCTCTGCGTTCTGTCTCAAATTCACGACTTCTACAAGAGTGTGTGTGCTTGTGTGCAAGCCTTCCAGTTAGTTCTGCTGGTATACACATGTGTTTACAGCTGACCACTTGGGACTGGATAACCTATCAGGGACTGTAGAGACAATAGGGCCTCGAGAGTTGGGGGTGGGTGGTTGGCTGGTTGTTGTTTATCAAGTAGTCATGTGCAAAGAAGAAACTAGAAGCCGGGCAGTGGTGGCGCACGCCTTTAATCTCAGCACTCGGGAGGCAGAGGCAGGTAGATTTCTGAGTTCGAGGCCAGCCTGGTCTACAGAGTGAGTTCCAGGACAGCCAGGGCTACACAGAGAAACCCTGTCTCAAAAAACCAAAAAAAAAAAAAAAAAGAAATTAGATGTCCTGACAGCAAAGATCAAAACTTTCCCCAAGGAACTCAATTTCCCCCATCAGCAGGAAGTAGTCTAAGGGCAACATCACCCTCTTTCTGAACTCAGACTTTCTTCAGGGATCTCTTTCCTTTCCTCTCTATCCATCCCCCCTTATCTAGTGCTAGGGGTTGAAACAGTGGAAGAAAGAAGAACCCCCAAAGTAGGAAAAGACTGGTCACAAGGTACCTGTCCCCAGAGAAAACAGATAGTCCCTCTCTTGGTGACCACTGATCGCCTGTGGCTTATTTGAGCTCCATCTTGGATGGGAACTTCAGTGCTTCTGACTTTCACTGCAGAAAGGTTGAGCACAGAAAGTTCAGGAACAATATACACCGTCTGTGGTTTGAAAGATCCCATCAGGTGCCATCCCAAAGCATGTCCCAGCCAATGACTTCTGACAGCCTGGAGTTATTTTCACCGTGCCCTTTCTCAGGATGGCCCAAGGCCAGCTCGGGTTCTGCATCCCTTTCTCGACTCCAGTGGCATCTTCTATGTGAATCTCGTGACTCCTGAGGCTGTCACAGTCCCTCTTGCACTGTGTGCCTTGTGACCTGGGCTATTTAGGTGACTCTGCCCTGTCCTAGTGCACAGTTATACGCTGTCCTTTCCAAGGCTGGAAGAGATTTCCAGGCCCGATCAGGTTACTGTGTTCTATGTCCAGACTGGCAGCTGGGACTGGGGATCCCTGTGGGGGCTGTTCTTACCACCTGTCCCTACCTACAGATTTTCTTCTTCCCCAGGACATCCAGAGACCCTTGCCCAGGCCTGATCAATTCTTCTCCTGTGTGCGATACCTCCCCTTCTAGTAACCCGAGGTGTTGCCAAGAGTGGAGACAGCATCTTGTTCCTGGGTCCCCAAAGCTTGGCATGAAGGAGACACCAGGGGGAGAATGACCAAGCAGGAAACCAAGCCTTCATATTGACAGGGACTTGGTGTTAACCCTCTGCCGGCATGTCTCCAAGGGTTTGCTTTATCAGATGTGACCAGACTCTTCATAAAAGCAGCTAAAAGGACGAAGAATTCATTCAGCTCAAGGTCAGTAAGTTCAGCTTGTTGTTGATAGACCTGGGCACTCGGGGTGGGGGGGCAGATCATCGTTTTGGTGGGAGAGCTTCTTCACAACATGGCAGACAGCAAACAAGGGTGGGGGCAGGGAGGGAGAGACCAGCCTGCTATCCACAAGTTTCCGCACTCAGTGATCTACTTCCTTCTGTTAGTTCCTCCTCTCCTTAAAGTTATAGAAACTTGCAAGTCAGCACCACGAGCTGGAGCTAGAGAGTAACCATCCTATACACCACTCTTGTGGGGATGGTATATGTCTAAACTGTATCTCATCGAATCATCATGGTCTTATGATCAGAAGTCCCCAGAGCTGTGAAATCAGCAGTGACATAGGCATCAGGACGTATTTTAAAGAGGGGGAAAATGGAGTCATCATTTTGCTCAAGAAGCCCTGGCATGTTTGGGATTCATGATATGCCTTGTCAAACCTCCCCCGTGCTCGCGCCAACACTAGGCGAGGTCCAAGTTCAGAAGCAAGACCGGCACATTTTTTAACCCCCATTCTTTAGCTCTATTTGAAGGCCTTATCTCACCACTATCCCTGCCAGGATGACAGCGGATGCCCCTGACCGGTCATGCCTGTACTGCCGTTCCCAGCCAGGTCTCCCACAGCAGAGGACATGATCAGCCTGAAATACGATCCTTAAGAGAGCTGCTCTATTGTCACTCCAATCTCATCGATGAGAGAGCTGACAGGAGGCTCCTCCTTGGCCTTCAGAAGGAACTGCAATTTATTACACTTTGAATGTGAACTGCCGGCCCCTAGACATGTGAGAAGAGCTGAGGAGATGCTTGGGAATGATTCAATGGGAGGCTGCTCTGGCAGCTGCTATTGCATGGGTGTATAAAGTCCTCTCCCAAAGCTCCTACCCGCTCAGAGAATAAGGGGAGGGGGGAGGGGGAAAGGGTTGTGGGAGGGGGTGATCAGGAGGGGGCAGGTGAAGGGATGTAAAGTGAACAAGTAAAATAAAAAAAAACCAATATGATGATCATTATTTTTAATGGAAAGAAGTCCCCCGCCCCTCAAAAAATACCCAATGTGTTAAAGGCCTGGTCCCTGGGGCTACTGGGTTGGGGGTGGAGCCTTTCAGAGATGCAGCCTTGGGCTGGGGAATGACAGTTGGGTCATTGGAAGCAGAGGAGATTAAGGACTGTGGCCCCTCCTTGCTCTCTTTGGCTAATGGCGGTTTGCCCATCACATGCCCCTGCCCTGACATGCCATCCCATCTCAGAATCAAAGTGGTGGGGGTCAGTCAACCATGGAACCTCCAAACCTCAAGCCTGACTAAAAACCTTTCTCTTTATATGTCTACTGTCTCACGTATTTTGTCACACTGACATGAAGCTGACTGTCACAGCCGACCTAGGAAATGAATGCACCACTTAAGAGGGTTGGTACCCCTCATACACCCAGCTATACCTCCCTATTTTAGAGGGGGACATATGTCCAGAGATGCCAGTCATGCACTGGGTGGGCGATCCCTGATCCTTTTGTACTTAAGAAGAGGTTAGCTAAGAATATATCCAGGCGTGAATAGCCCAATGACAGTGGGGTCCACCTCCTCCCTCTCTTCATGCCTGATGGGTCCCTATGTCCCTGTGAATAGAGACAAAAATGGTGACAGTGTTCCCCTAGCAAAGGCTCTGACAGGGTTGATTGTTCAAGAAAACAACCCTGAGGGTGCAGGGCTCACCCCACTCCCACTTCATGGCATTGGTGGCTTTGTGTAAAGAACAGCATTGCCATTGGACTGTCAGCTGGGTACATTGCTCTCCAGCCATCAAAGTCATGGCTGGGAGAACCCACTATTTGCATCCCTTCCAGAGGACAAAGACATCAGGTGACGAATTACAGATGAATGCCCAGCCCACTGGTCCCTCCTGCCAACAGATAATCTCAGACTTCCTAAACATGACCAACAGCCCATGCACCGTGTCCCCCCTGCTCTTTCCTGCCACCGTGAATAAAATTGCTTATGAACAGACAAGAGGTTCTGCCCAGGAAACATTGGAGCACCTTGGAGCTGTGGACTCCAGTGTGAAATGGTTTAGCTCAGCAGTTACCTCTTAGTTCTTAAGGCTCCGTTTCTGGTCTAACTCTGGAAGCTCTGCTCCAAAATAGACAACATTTTATGACACTGTCCCTGGGGTATGTGGGACAACTGGCCCAGAACAATTTCTTTTTACATTGACTTGACATTAAGAGCGAGACTTTGAAGATGAGTAGACCTGGGTTCGAATCCCGACTGCATCGTTTTGTAAAGGATTCTAGGTGAATGACCTCACCATGTTCAGTTATCCTCATCTGATAAGATGGAGAGTCAGGGTACATGACTTTATTGACTAAGAATAAATAAGCAAATAAACAAGTAAATGCTAACCAGTACAGAGGGCTTTAGTCAAAGTGAGAAAATCCAGACACAGAGAAGATATTACACAATTTTGTATGATATAGGAAACCTTTAAAAAATGGAAACACATTTATTCTTCTCTTCCTGTGCAGTTTCAAAGCTTCAGTGATCTCAGGTCAACCGTGGTCCAACATACTAAATGGAAAATTCTAGAATGGAATAATTCCCGGGCTTTTAAAAAGCTTTCTTTATGTCGCTTTGATAGCGGTGTTCTGGGCTGCTAGTGATTGCTCTTCTAGCTCCACATACGATTTACAGATGAAGCCATCTTAGGTGTGTGGTGCAGAAACAAAGAGTGTGTCCAGGGTCTGGTGCTAGTCACAGCTCCTGGCATTCATGACGGCTTTAGTGTGGTCACCCTCAGAGGTAGGACCACGGCATACAGAGGTTCCGGGTTACCGGAAGGGACATAGGCTCACGGATGCCCTGTAGCGGGAAAGGAGGGTGAAGCAGTCACGAGGCGGCACTTCTTTGTGTGTTTTTTGCTCAAAGAGGTTCAAGGGGATCCTGACACCCACGCCATGTAAAGCTGACCATGTGAGATAGTTGAGACTAGAGACCCTCACTCGCTCGACTGTTCTAACTGGTTCACAATGTGTACCAAGACACGGTGATATAAATGTACAGAACACAGCCTTTATAATTAAAAGGGAAGACTCAAAAGCACCTAGAGGGCAAAGCCTGCTGTAAGGAACCATGGGACATCTGGTCACTGGAGGAAGCAGTAGCATCATTCAACCCCCAGACAGACCTAGAATGTTTTCTCACCTGGCCATAGGCTTCAAACATGGTCATCCAGGTAGCTGGTTTCCCTTAGTCCAAAGTCAGTAAAATGCTATGAGAAACTGCCAGACTTGAGCCCTAGCCCTCAGCCGCGAAGGTCTAAGCCAGGCACAGGTGGTCTGGTCTTCAAACGTCCTGATATGGCACACATGGTTCAGGATGAATGTGCATTTTTCTTGCTATTCTTAGGTTCTCAGAGGGCTTGCCCCTACACAAAGGGATCATCTGAGACTGACGCATGTGGTCTGCTCAGGACCAGGGGCCAGAAGAAGGGATCTACCATGAAAGGAGCCCTTCCATGCACAGGCTGACCGTCCCTATGCTGTTCTAGCATCAATTCAGCAAAGTAGACATCCCAGTTTCTGGAAGAGGAGACTGAAGCCCAGAGAGGTCCAGTTGGAAGACAGATGCTAAGCTTGGCTGTCCTATGCACATCTCAGGGTTGTGAATACAGTTCAAGATTCTCTTAACTCCCAAGCTGGGTTGCAGCCTGGGGGGGCCTCAGAGCTCAGGAGGGAGCAAAGGGACCTAGCTGGGGAATGCCCACACTGTCCTTGGTCCAGAGTCTTCAGTAAGCTGGACATGGAGACATCAGAGGCCATAGGAAGATTCCTCTCTAAATTTGTGAACATTTACCCCCAGGTCCAGAAATTCCACAGGGATGGGTGTGCCCTCCTGGGTGGAACGTCCCCACCTCCTCCAGGAGGAGAGACTCCTGCCTGCTTCCCTTGCCCGGGTGCTCTTGGTCCTACTGTGTGAGCAGTTTCACACCGCCCCAGGGGCTGTGGGGTGGTTAACAGTCTGGCCCTCTGAGGTTGGTGGAAATCAGGCTGTGCCAGCTCATCAGCTGAGTAATCTTGAATTACCCACTTAACCCCTCCCAGATTCCCTTTCTGCTGCCATGAAGGGAAGTGAGCTGTAACAAAAGCTCATCCCAGGGGATGACTCCCCTCTTATCTGTCTCTACCTTAACCACTAAGTGTCTGTGATGGCCGACTGGTGTCACTGTCAGGTGGACTGGCTGGTTTTGTGTCATCTTGACACAAGCTGGAGTTATCACAGAGAAAAGAGGTTCCGTTGAGAAGATGCCCCCATGAGATCCAGCGGTAAGGCGTTTTCTCAATTAGTGATCAAGGGGGGAGGGCCCCTTGTGGGTGGCGCCATCCCTGGGCTGGTAGTCTTGGGTTCTATAAGAGAGCAAGCTGAGCAAGCCAGGGGAAGCAAGCAAGCCAGTAAGCAGCACTCCTCTAGGGCCTCTGCATCAGCTTCTGCTTCCTGCCCTGCTTGAGTTCCAGTCCTGACTTCCTTTGGTGATGAACAGCAGCATGTAGGTGTAAGCTGAATAAACTCTTTCCTCCCCAACTTGCTTCTTGGTCATGATGTTTGTGCAGGAATAGAAATGCTGACTAAGACATCAGTGTCACCAAATAAGTACATACTTGCATTCAGCACTTGCCTCAGTCTAGAAGCTCCCGGAGGATGGTGGGTTCCCATTTCCCCAGTCCTTAGCCCTGAGCATAGAGGACTGAGCGGGAAGATCTCTTAGAAATGTGTTGCTTGACCAGAAATTCAAAGTAAGCTCAGTGTACTATATCACTCACAGACACCTTCAATACCGAGATCCCAAACTGCAAAACCCACAGATGTTCTAGAAGATGGCCTTCCCCTCTCCCTTTCTCCCCTCCCCATTTTTCTTTGCTCTGTGGTGTCACTCAAACTCAGAACCTTGCAAACACTAGGCAACTATACCCTAGCATTGAGCTGTAGGTAGACCAGCCCCAGGGACATTCTTGATGACAGAATCAAGAACCTGCATTGGTTACTGGGACTGGAGGAAGAACTTCAGGGATGTAAATAATAGGGACAATCAAGTCACCCGTGACACTTGTTTTGGTGGCACATGTCCAGTCTTCCAACCAATAAACGTTTCAGTTATCTCTGGAACTATTTTTATCCATCTATCTATCTATCTATCTATCTATCTATCCATAAACACATACATATATGCACACATATAAACAAACATATACATACATATACATACATATACACACATATACATATATGTGTATGTGTACATATACACACATGCATGTATATGTTTATGTATACATATATGCACATATGTACACACATATACATATATACACACATATATATGTATATGTGTACATATATGCATATACATGTGCATGTGTGCATATATGCACATATAGCATGCATATATACATACACACACAAACACAGAAACACACATATACACACATACACACATATATATACATACACAAGACACATGTATACATTACATACACATGCACACACACACATACACACACATGCACACACACACGCACGCACGTTAACTACTTTTCTATTTTTCACCTATGCATCCATCCTACCATTCATTCATCCTCTCTCCCATGAATCCTTCTCTCCGTCCTTACATCCATTGATTCACACACCCATCTGACCCCCTCTTCCTCCCTCTCTTTCTACTTTCACTTCACCTATGCATCCATCTTCCCCATCCACCCATCCACCCACCGGCATTCTATATCTGAACCCTCCCAAACATCTGTCCACCCACCACCCACCTGCCATGCACCCACAATGGACAGATTTGTCGGACATTTTCTAGCTCCCAGGCACTTTGCGAGGCACTGGAAGGACCTGTTGCTGAAAAGCATATGGATCGCATCTTAACCTTGCCTTGTAGAGGGGGAGACAAGACCTTAAGTAGTCCCAATCCAGGATGATCTGGGTCGCGTAAGGGAGGAGTACCAGAAACTGTGGGATACAGCCTGGGAGGGCCAGAGAGGGCTTGGTGGAAGAAGTGATGCCCAAGTCAAGACAGGAGGGAGAAGAGCTTCCACAGGAGGAACAGGCTGGGCGAAGGACAACATGCTGAGGCAGGGGAGATGCTAATGGGTCTGTCCTGTTGTGTCATTAGAGTAAAGCTGGCCAGAGAAAGTGAGCCTGGGTTAAGGGTGTGCTCATGATGACTTTGGGCTGGCCAAATGAAAAAGTTGGTCTTTGGAGATGCTGAGATGACTCAGTGGGTTAGACTCTTGTCACCCAGGCTGACGATGACCTGCATTCAATCCCTGGAAATCCATCCAGCAGAAGGAGAGAACTGACTTCGAAATGTCCTCCGACCTCCATATCTGGGCTGTGCACACGCGTGCTACCCTCTGCCCCGGCTCAAGACAAATCATTAACGTAGAAAGAGTAGACTTTGGAAAGGCAGGAAGTCTGAGGAAGTAGGCTCTCCTTCTGAATTAGGAACGGTAGCTGGAAGAAACTTTCCTGCAGAATTGTTCCCAACAGCTTCCTGCCACCTGGAGTCTAGTGCCGGAGTGCAGCTCCAACAGGATTCAGGTCTCAAAGAGGAGGTGTGGAGTTGTCGAGGGAAGGAGATGGAGATTCCAAGGGTGAATTAGGATAAGCGCCATTTTATTGAGAAAAGGCTACACCTGTCATATTTTATATTTGCCTAATAGCTTAGCCATGGGTAACGTTGAAAGCAGACTCAATAATTCCAAAAGATGCATGACCTTCTCAGGTTGCTTTTATCCATGTTAACCCTAGGTTTTTGACATCAAGAGCGAAAGAGGTAATCGACTTCATTACAATATTTTTCTTTGAAGCAAAGCAATACATCCAGCAAGCATCTACCTCTTTATTGTTCTCTAAGGCTCAGCAACCCCACCAGCTGGCCTGGACACTTCCTCTTGCACACGCTCTGCCTTTGTGGTCAGCGTTTGTGCTCAGGAGGTGCTAGATATTGAGTCCGGTGAAACAAACGATAATCAATTTTCATTCCTCAAGGAGCGAGAGGCAGCATGATAAGGATTGAGCTGTTTCCTAATTGCTTTCTTATGTGTCTGAGTCTTACAATATGGGCCTGTTCTCACATACTCCCCAAAGGGAAAGTCCAGATATCTAGTTTTCCAGTATACCACATGATCCTAATTCCTTCAATGTAAGCCCCTAGATATGCTCTTTATATGGAAGAGGGGGATCAAGCCCGCCTAACTTTTTAACAGAATCCGCATCCTGCAGGGCATACCGGCTCTTGCCATTTATCCCGTAAGTCACATACCCAGGAGATGAATCATGGCCACTACTCTATACTTATTAACTGACCACTTGCCTTCACATGTAAGGCTTCAGACTCCGGGTCTGGGTCCATTGTTTCTCTCGACTGAGTGCTTTTATCCTTGGGACCAGGTGTACTCCAAGAGTTTCTGGAACTTTCTTTTTAGTTAATAAATCCTCATCTTCTCTCTTCTTGGTACAAACAAGGGGCACAAAGGGGATTCTTGTGTAGGAGTAGGCAGAGTTATCACTCGATATGTTTCCATGGTGGAGGAGATTTTTCCAAAAATAAATGATTTTGTTCAGAGAGACTACCACTACACACATTCACACCCTCTACCAAAGCCACAGAAAATGTCTCCAAAGGACAAGCGTAAGGCAACTCCCTTAACACACAGCGAGAGCCACCCAAGATAAGGGTGGAGAGCTGTGATCCACGATGTCGATAGGCAGCAGTGGTCACCATGTGGTCCACCCCTGTCTGGTCTTCTGCCTCATTTCCAGAACCATTCTATGCCTGGTTGAAAAGCTGCTAATGGTGGCAGGGGGTGAGTTAATGACCCTGGAAGCCATTAATATTCTCCTTGAAGATGCTTCCATAAAGTTTTAATGGTAAACCCAGGCCCCAAGACCAGGAGACCATCACTGAGGCTCATAATTAGGGGTGATGGTAGCCCCTCTGGAGTTCCTGGACTAGTGCACTGAGTCATCTTTCCAGCATCCATCTACACCTCTCTCCACATACCTACAATCCATTTATCTACACAACCAGCCATCAACATATCTATCCATTCACATATCAATTCATCTATTCACATATCCATTCAGCAATCTATCCACCCATCCATCCATC
>JADRCH010000259.1:649940-667751 GCA_019843965.1 Rhynchomys soricoides
CCATCCATCCATCCATCCATCCATCCATCCATCCATCCATCCAATCTTATCTATGCATTCATCTACACATTCATTTATCCGTATATATCCACCAACCCACCAATCTGTCTTTCTGTCTGCCTGTCTATCACTTGTCTATGATCCTTCTAAAACACCACCTGTCTGGATCAAGCTTGTATCGCATACTCCTGATTGTTCTCCAGGCCTTGGTCTGTATCCACAGAGCAGAGCACACAGTAGCAGTAGCCTACACGCCAGGCACCGTACTTTCTGGTATAAAAGAAGCAGAGCCAGGCCCATGCTTCCTAGGAGCATGTAAATCTCTCAGGATCACGGGAC
Source organism: Rhynchomys soricoides (assembly GCA_019843965.1). Taxonomy (NCBI): domain Eukaryota; kingdom Metazoa; phylum Chordata; class Mammalia; order Rodentia; family Muridae; genus Rhynchomys; species Rhynchomys soricoides. The sequence goes on from JADRCH010000259.1 coordinate 650,280, forward strand.
CTATCCTAGATTGTTTTAGGTCAAGTTGATACAAGATAAAGTCATCTGAGAGGACGGAGAGAAAGGGTAAGCCCGTGAGATATTTTCTTAAATAATGTCTGATGGAGGATATCCTAGGCAATTGTGGATGGTGTTATCCCTGGGCTGGTGGTCCTGGCTTCTGTAAGAAAGTAGGCTGAGCAAGCCACAAGGAACAAACCAGTAAGCAGCACCCTCCATGGCCTCTGCATCAGCTCCTGCCTCCAGGTTCTTGTCCTGCTTGAGTTCCTGTCCTGACTTCCTTTGATGATGAACTGTGATGTGGAAGGGTAAGCCAAATAAACCCTTTCTTCCCCAAGTTGCTTTGGTCATGGTGTTTCATCAAAGCAAAAGTAAGCCTAAGAAGGCGCCTGCCACCAGGTCTGATGATTTGAGTTTGAGCTTCAGGAACTACATGGAGATCAAAGGAGAGATCCTCTGACCTCTACATGTGTGCCATGGTACTAGTGTGGTTTTGAGTAGATACACATGCACAAACACATGCATACACGTGTGCACACATACACACAGAGAGCGGGAGGGAGAGAGAGAGGCAGACAAATACATAATAAGCAAATATAATAAAATACAAAAGTTTCAGTTATGGATACTGGCAATGCAGGGAAAAGAGACAAGGAAGGAAGCAGAGCCCAATGTTACCTGCAAAGGTGAGGATCTAAAATACCCGTCCAATTGCGAGGAGAGTAAGGAGTAAGAGTGTAAAAGCATGTCTCAAAGTTGCCATGGTAACCAGTGTGGCACTAAAAATAGTGACAGACCTAGATTGGATGGACGGAGCAAAAAATGTCAAGAGATGTGGTCGTGGGTTGAGACTTGATAGACGACACTGGGTGTCAGCGTGGTGTGGGGAGCATTGGAGGGAGGAGCCAGAAACTGGAGAACTGGAGCTGAGGGGGGAGGGGCAGGATGACAACCTTCTGTTTTCACGTGTTGTGTGTGGGTGCACGAGTGTGTTGAAGACAGAGGTTGATGTGCTTACACGTCCTTGATCGCTCTTTATTCTTTGAGGCAGGGTCTCCTAATCAACCCTGGGGACAGGGTCTCCTGTGTCTGCCTTCTGAATTACACCCAAGTCACCAAGCCTGCTCAACATTTACAGTGGGTTCCGGGGATTTTAACTCTGGATGGCACACTTGCATGGCAAACACGGGAACCATTGAGGCATCCTCCCTCTTCTAAGATTTCTGTCTTAGTGGGTCAGTCCTTCAGTGTGCCAGTTCCCAGAGGAAGCTCCCATCATCTGATGTGGAACATGGGCTCTCGGGACACAACCATGAATGTAGACAGGAAAACCAGTATCTTTATTTCACGCTAGCTTCTCCCTAAAAACTAACAGGTGCAGCCCTTCAAAGGACAAAGGCCCCAGGACTGTTTTCAATACCTGTACCTTTGTCTCCCATAGAACTAAGACTTTGGAGGCATTTTCTTGTCCCTTGACAGTTACCATAAATACCCTGAGATATTTATATTTGTCCATACTTCAAGATCCCACGGCTTGCTATTGTTCTTGTCTATCTTGAGATAAGGGGGGTCTCATTAATGTAGCTCACGCTGGCCTCAAATTCATAATCCCCCTCAGTCTCCTGAGTACTGAGATTATAAGCATGCACCTCCCAGTAGTGACATAAAACGACAGGACAGTGTTTGTTAGGCTCACAGCTAGCTCCCGTAAATCGACGTGCCAAAGCAAATAGCAAACACATGACAGCTCACTGTGTTTGTTTCTTTAAGGGAAGTGGTAAGTCATGGATCACAGGGTTTTAAACATTTCACGTACAACCCTGAACATTGCATTTTGGAGGGCAAGGATTTGAGAACCTGGCCTTGGATCCTCAGCACCTACAGAAAAGCTGACGTGGTGGTGCACCTCTGCAAACCCAGGGGTAGGGGCTGGGCAGAGACAGGTGGATCCCTGGAGTTCACTGGACTGGCATGCTAGCTGATCAGCAAGCTCTAGGCTCAGGAAGAGATCCTGTCTCAAAAGATAAAGTAGAGAGACATTGAGGAAGACTGTGACATTGACCTCTAGCCTCTGTGCGTGTGTGTGTATGTGTGTGCACTCACACATACACACCCTGTGGCTCTGAGAAAGGGTCTGTGACCCTGAGCATGAGGAGAAAGTGGGTTAGAAGAGACTCATGAGGTCCTATCATCCTTCCTGGACCCACAACTTGCAGAAAGCTGGGATCAGATGTGAGGTAGAAAGGACATGCAAATGGAGGAGTGGATTACAGGGACTCCTCAGTGTAGGGCAGAGCTGCTCTGCGACAGTTTTTCCTGCAAGCCCACAGCTTCCAGGCACTGCCTAAACAACAACCCTGCAAATATCACACGTAAAACATTGGCAAACAGCACAGAGAGGGATGACTGTCGGCTCTCTCATTTACCACCTAGGAAACACACCCCCCGTTGTGTTTAAGGATGAGTCCCAGACCGCACAGCCAGTGAGGCAGACTAGGGTTGAGACTGTGGGCCTCCTGGTTCCTCAGCATGTGTCTGCCTGACTCACTGGTCCATGCTGCCAAGCCTGCTTGAGTTGCCCATGAAACAACCAAGGACCAAAAAAAAAAAAAGTGGGGTGGAGCCAAGACCAGATCCCTGTAGGTCTAGGAAAGCTGTGGAGGTTTCCCTTAGCTTAGCTGCATGTTGGTTCTTCCAAATCCCCAGGTGATGGCCCCGGGAAGGCCACACTCCAGCCCATTCTTTGGGTATCACCACCAAGACTCAAAGCCTGCTAAACCTATTCAACTGTCCTTCTGTCTCCCTCTCTCTTTCCCTCCCCCTCACTTCCTCCCTCCCTATTTCTCTATCCTTCCCTACAGTTTCCTCATGGATCTCATTCTATAGCCCAGGCTGGTCTTGAACTCGTGACCCTCTTGGCTCTGCCCCCTCAATGCTGAGATGACTGATATGCGTCACCCTGTCCCATCTATGTCTTTCCACATCCTTGTTCTTTTTCCCTCCTGATATCAAACATAAATGCCCCTAAACCTCTTGGATCCTACATATCCTCTCATGATTCCTATGTTTTGCAAGATGCACTTGATTTCTTGGGGTCCCCCTGCCTCAGGCCACAGCATTGGCTTGTTGTACTTGGTGTTTTAGTCTGCAGGTGGAGGCAGCCAGAGTTCTTGAGCTGATGGATGAACATCTTGTTGCTGAACTCCGTGCCTTCTGGAGTCGCTTCTGCATCATGCCTGTGACAGCCACAGGACCGAGCCACCCCACTGTAATCATCACACAGGGACAAGGGGACAGTGTGGATGCTTGTGGAAATGCTGCTGCTGGTGCCCAGCGAAGCCTGAGGATGGCACATCAGCTACACCTTAAGGAAGAGATGGACTCACACCGTACCGAGGAAAGTGAAGCAGAAAATCAAGTCACCACAGCAGAGGCGGTGTAAGGGTGACTAAAAGAACTCTCTGGAAAGGGGAAAAAAAAAGAAACCTCCTCCTACCCACCCCCCAACAACTGTGAATTAAACTCTTCAAAAGTTAAAAAATGAACCCTCTAGGTAGCATGTCCCACGCTCTCAGGATGTGCAGTGGTTTTGTTGAGGCAGAGTGACACACTGCCCATCACACATGTGTTTCCAGGGCGAGTTTTATTGGCTTTGTAATTGCAATCATGTTTACTGTGTCTATCCCCTTCTGCTGTAGAACAGTGTGGGAGACAGAAAGAGCCAGGAACTCACAGAGCGTGTCTGCTGGCACCCATTTAAACATCGTAATGAGGACATTTCACGGTGACACTGAAGGGGACGTGTCTGTGAGGATCTGAGCCCTTTAAAGGCATGACATCTCCAAAGACACTGCGGCAGACACTGCCATAAAAGCTCAAAGCCTTGTAGACAGTGATCCCACCTCCCTGAGACTCTGGCTGTGATGTGTTAATAAGGTGAAGGGCAGTTCTAGCCCCTGTCCATTTCACAGAGTGAGAGGCTCGGTGATGGACAAGCAAAGTGGGAGGGGCCACAGTCTAATGGTGACATTGAAGGGTAAACTGAGCAGAGGGCCAGCCCCTATCCTCTCTGCAGAGCCACCCCAGTTTACCTTCACCACATTGGCTCTAGGGGCCATCTTGGTGATCAGCCTTGGTCTACACCCATGTGTTTTTATTTTGCCTTCTTTTACTACAGTATATACGTGAGTCTCCTAGAATGTCACTAGACCCAGGCTAGTCTTGGGGACCCCAGTCACAGAGAGGTAGATGAATAATCACGAAGATTCATAAATGGATCAGATGGATACAGGAAGATGGGTGAGTGATCGGAGAAGCAGGAGTGCATGTATGAGATGGTCAGCAGGGAGTGAGTAGATACGGGATGACGGGGGGTGGGTGGGGGGAGGATGGGAGAGACTACTATCAGGAAGGAAGGAAAGAAGGAAGGACAGATGAATAAAAGGGTAGATGCATGAATGATTAGGTGGGTGAATGGAAGAGCTGACTGATCGTGAGTGTGCTTGTGAATGTGTGTGTTGTGTGTCCCGGAGTGGACACATGGTGTGGGAGAGAGTGGTCCAAAGCTTTCATGTTCTCTCCAGCAACTAATTTTAACCCCACCTGGAGTCCTGTTAGGCTCAGACTTTTGACAGCAGCTTCCCTGTCAGTGAGTCAAGGCAGAGAATTTGCTTCTCAGTACCACACATTCTCTGGGGGATGCAGAAGACTGTGGCTATGCCCTAGGCACCCTGTAGTGCAGGGAAAGGTCCGTAGGGGCAGGAGTCCAGTGTGGTGCAGACTCACTGGCCAGAAACACCCCGAAGTTCCAGACAGCCTCTTTTTCTCTGCTCGCAGTTTTGGCTTATTGAACACACGAGCTTTTGGTTGTTGGTGTTGGTGTTTAGATCATGTGTTTCTTGGGGAGCATCAAATATCTCTTTGCAATGGAGGAAATACCTCCAACTTTGCAAAAAGCTGTTTCTTTTTTCCATCCTGTGTTAAACTGAGTCTCAAAAGGAGAATGAAGACAAAGAGAAGGATAGGGAGAGGAGGGGGAGGGCAGGGGAGGGGGAGGAAGAAGTGGAAGAGGGGGAAGAGGAAGGGAGAGGAGGAGAGGAAAGGAGGAGATGAAAGGGGGAGGAGGAGGGGGAGGAGGGGGAAGAGGAGAGGGAGAAGAGAGGGGAGGAAGAGGGGGAAGAGTTAAAGGAGGAGGGGGAGGAGGAGGGGAGAAGGAGGGGGAGGAGGGGGAGGAGGAGGAGGAGTTGTTGAATACATACTTGTTCTAGCCTTATCTATTCCCAGCATGAGGGAAGGGAAACCCAGACAAAGGGGGTCAAAATCCAACAGTAAACTGCCACAATCCAGAGGAGAGAGGGACAATCCAGAAACACGGGGGCTCTAAGTACACATGTCACTGCACACATGAGCATGCATGTTAGGAGGGTAGAGCCAGTGGTCAGAGCAGTCTTACCACACTAACACTGTGACCCAGAAGCCCTCTCCAAGCCTGGCTCTGAGCCTGTGGGCCTCGGTTTCCATACCTGTTAATGAGAGGAAACCATCATATGGCTTCTGAAAGGGTCCTTGGAATAACAAGGGGGACTACAAACTGGGGGTGCAGTGCCCACGAGAGATGAGACATCTTTTAGCAACTGCCTGGATTGCTGGGTAGGCTTAAATAAAATGAATTTGCATTTCTCTGGAGTCCAAGAATCCAAAGTTGGGTGAAAATACATTGATTTGATACCCAAAGATGGCCGCCACACAGGTTATGGGCGCCAGTACATGCCTCCCACAGCACTCGACACAGGCTCCACCCATGGCCTAATGTACACACCCTCCAAGTTCTGCAAACACTCCATTAAACACAGGAACCCTGGCTCTGGTGTGGTAGGACATCTCTCTGCATCTCTGAATTTGGGGGACAAGAGTAGTGAGTTTGAGGCCAGTCTGGGCTACATAGTAAGACTGTCTTACACCAAGGAGTGAATGAGCAATCCGGGTGCACACACATACATGTTCACCCGTGCTGTCACGCACCCATCTCACACCACAAGCTCTCCCACACACGCCTCCCGTGTGCACACCAACGTACACGCTTACCCATGCTGTCTCACCGACCCGACTCATCTCACACACACTCCCCTGTGCTTACAAACAAACCCCCGCAGTGCTCTCTCACACACCTCCCACGCGTGCCTTACAGCATTCTGACACGCTCACACATGTGTTCACGTGTGTGTTCATGCTCCCCACACCCCCACAATCTCAAGTCCTCAGTCCGCACACAGACACCTTTATGACCCCCTTATGTGTCTTCACACTTGCCTTACACAACTATGTGTGTATCCTCACACAAACCTAGATATGTACACACACTCTCATGCACAAACATCCTCACACACCTCTCTGTGACAGACACCTTCCCTTCCCCTCCACAACCTCACACCATCCTCTCAGCCCCCCAAAGTCTTGCCCACTCTGTGCCTTTGCCATTAAGTACACGGCATTCTTGGCGTTTTGTCCTTTTCCGGCTGACTCTGACAGAAGGTCAAGTGTCCTACTCTACTCATATCACACTGTACCCGTCTTCACCACCCTGCCCCCATATCTCTAGACCCCATCCCTTTGTCTGTAGTGACTTCCTGGCTCTCTGTTCTCTAACACTGACCACTTCCCTGGTGTCCTGCAACCCCACCCTGAACTTGAAACCTGGTGCACGTGGGGATCCTTGCTCCTTACTCATGCATAAATTTGGGGTTCAATGTATGACGGCGCTGAGGGACCATGTGCAGAAGGGATGGGTGACTGATGGGGTGAGAGTTGGTTGGGGGGGCTTCTAGCCAGTGCTTCAGGCCTGCATGAGGTGTGAGGAGGGGACAGGACTGGAACAGGTCCATATTTTTGTCTCCTCCAACTCTCAGCTGAACACGAGCCCCTCCTGAGCCAGCTCCGGCCCCACACACATCCTGTGGTGCTTATTTTGGGGCCAGCTGTCACAAGCCAGAGTCATCTGTGAAGAGGGAAACCCCAATTAATAAAATGCCTCCATCAGACTGGGCTATGGGGTAAGACTGTGGGATATTTTATTTTTCCTTGGAGTCATTTATTTTTAATGTGTATGTGTTTCTGTCTGTTTTATGTATGTGCACCATGTGCATACATGATGTCTGCATGGGCCAGAAGAGAGCATCGGAACTCCTTGAACTGGAGTGACAGATGGCTGTGAGCCTAACCACATGGATGCTGGGAGCTGAACTCACGTCCTCTACATGAGGAGCAATTGCTCTTAACCATTGAAGCATCTTTCTAGGCCCCATTAATAATAATAATAATAATAATAATAATAATAATAATAATAATAATTTAGAACCTTGTTAGAACAAAAACTTTGAAAAGCATCCAGCCCAGAGATGCTCTGCCAAAACGGGGGTGTTCTTTTTTTGTCTTCTCTTCTCTCCTCTCTCTCTCTCTCTCTCTCTCTCTCTCTCTCTCTCTTTCCCTCTCTCTCCCTCCCTTCTTTCTTTCGCTTCCCTTCCCTCCATCTCCCCTTCCTCTCCCTCTCTTTCCTTTTGCATTCTAATGCAACAGGGAACATCAAGACCCTTCGAAGGCAAGGGGTCAAACGGGAGCTGAGACAACAAGACCTCCCTCCACCTCTTCTGGAACATTCAACACTAATCCATTTCTGGAGAATTTTGTCTGGGCAAAAGTTTTCCATATCTACCTGTAATGCATGAAAAGCTCTTTGTTGTTTTCTGAAGGCCCCATCCACTCCCTTAATGCTGCCCACACTCCCTGGCACCAGCTCCACACAAGTGTTATATACCAGGTGTGGCAGAGCCTGCCTGTAATCCTGGCATGGGGACGAGGGAAGGAAGCAAGCCGTGTCTCAGAAAACCAGGGGCTTAGCTTGACCACGCTCCAATGGATGTTCCCACATGTACCCACGAGTTCCCAGGCAGCACAGATTAAATTTGCTGGGTTATTAAAACAGAAAAAGACATGAAGTTGGGAGGGAGTGGGGGCTGGGGGTCAGCTCTGGAGGGAGTGGGGGCTAGGGTGGCTCTGGAGGGAGTGGGGGCTGGGGGTGGCTCTGGAGGGAGTGGGGCTGGGGGTGGCTCTGGAGGGAGTGGGGCTGAGGGGTCAGCTCTGGAGGGAATGGGGGTAAATATGATCCAAATGCATTGTATGCATGTGTGAAAAATTAAAAGTTAATAAAAATGTCAATAAAAACAAAGAGGGGTGGGGGCTGTAGCTCTGTGGTAGAGCATTTGCCTAGCACATACAAGACCCATTTCCAGCCCTGCTAACCAAATAAAACCAGGAAACAAAATCGCTCGTGTCCCATTGAAGACCTAAAGTCATTCAGAGACTAGTTCTGGAGGTTCCAGGTGTGGCCCCTAGACAGCAGGCGGGAAAGGACTGGGGGAGCTTTGGAGAGTGAAGGGACTGAGCAGTGAGTGAGTCACCTCACATGCTACATGACGTGGTGTCCAGCTTGCGGGGAACACTAAATGCACCGTTTCTTTAATGGGTGACCTGAGCCTTGGGCAGGCTTAGGCAGCAGGCAGGGAAATAATCACGCGTTCCCTCGGGAAAACACAGTTAAGCCGTGGGCGCATGCTAACTCCATCTTGTCCTAGGGGTGGATGTTTTCAAAATGCTAAGTTATTATGGCCCATCATGAACTGAATTTGGGGCTTTAGCTACAGCCTCTGATACCCAGTGAATCATGGGAACATTCTGATTGGTGCTTCAAGGAGACCCCAAGAAGGGTCTTCAGTCTGCCTTTGAAGCTTCAGCACCTGGCATGTTCCAGACCAGACATGGGTGTCCTGCTACACAGTGGGGAAAGAGAAGGGATGATAGAGTCTCAGGTTCAGATGTTTTCATGTGTCTGTACCTGTGAGCACAGAATCTGGCTCATAGTAGAGGTTCAATAAATACTGCGCAGTGCATAGCGGGCTGTGAGAATGAAGGCCTCTGCAGCAGAGGATATACTGGACAACTGCTTTATAATTTGGTCCTGAGAGCATATGTTTCTTGGTAAAGCTTTTGTGACCTAACTGAGTTCTCCATTCACTATTGCACCCTTGTGTCAAGCCCAAGTCCTAGTTGGGAGGAGGCTGGGGAGGACTTTTACAGGGGAAATGAGCTAGGGTCAGTATTTCCCAGAAAGCAGTGGGGCTTTTCCATGGCTCGCCCTCCTCTTTGCCTTGCCTCAGACTCACAGACATGGTTCCAGGGGCTCAGTCCTCAAGTCCAGCCACCAGGGAGGTAGAAGTTCTGGAGACAAAGTTGGCTAAGTCCCCAAAATGAACATATAAGGTGGTGGTGGGACAGCTACTGCCCGTCGACCTCAAAGAGTGTGGCACCCCCCAGAACCAAGGACAGAGCAGCCTGCAGTATCTTGGCCCCACAGCCGAGAGGCCCATGTCTACGCAACACAGTCACCAAGAGCAACAAGAGACCCAGTCACAGACTCTGCAATGGCCTGCTGGTCACGGGGGTGACCCATCCTTCCTCCCTAGTCTAGACTCCAAGATGCACAGATGTCATACAGGAAATGCACACTAAGGGGCATATACCCCGAGGACGGTGAAGCTTAACAAGTTTGTTGCAAGAACACAGAAACGGAGAGCCACGGATGAGCCTATTGCTCTAACGTGTCGACAGTTGCCTTCACTTTCCTGGGTCTTACTCAGGTGTCCTCCAACTTTAGGACCTACACTGTCACTAGTGCCAGGTGGTGCCACCATACACACCCTTCCATGGCCACAGAAACCTCTCCCAGCCAGGAGGGCCCAACATGAGTTACATCACATCCTACAAGCCTCCCTAACCCCCCCCCCCCCGAGTCTGTCCCACAAGTACGCAGCTGCCCCATAAGCTGTCCCTCTTGGGGATCAACTTCCCCGTGATACCCCATCAAGCTGAACCAGTGGCCCTGGAAGCAGGTGCAGTGCCAGGACCTGGCTTGGCTTTCTGTGCCCCAGGACACATGGCCTCTGGAGCTGTAGCCTCTCCCTTCGAAGAGCTGGTTTGCTGCAGGGACCTCTCCAGTTCCACAGCGTGGGCTCTGGGGCCAGTAAGTTGTAAGAACTCAGCCTTAGATGCCCACCCAAGGGGGCACAGAGGCAGCCTTCCCTGTGGGGTGTCCAGGAGAGAGTCAGGGACTCCTCCAAATAGCCTCCGACCGAGCTGGTCCCTCAGCCACATGCCTCCTTCAGACGCAGCGTGGGGGTGCCCTCTGCGACTGCGTGACTTGAGGAAGGACACTGGATGGCATACGGTCCCCTGGGGTCTCCTTGAGGTGAGACTGAGGAGAAGAGGGTACAGGATGCTGGAAAAGCCTCTAAAGAGCAAACTCTGCTGGAGGAGCCCCCTCCGCTGGTGCCCAAGTGCCCACACGCACGCACCCAGCTTCCCTCCCAACCCAGGGGACAGAGCCCCTAACCCGCTACTCACGGGCTCCTGCGAAGCCTCCCCCTGGCATAGTGGTGTCGCCCCTCAGTCCGTGCTCCCCATCTGGAGAGACTGCAGCTCTAATCAGCAGCCCTGCGTGGTGCGGCCGAGCGACTCAGGGCCTTAATTGACACCAGGTGGCCCCTCCCCAGGGGCAGGCTGGGAGGCGGCTCTGCACGGGGCCCAGAGGCCAAACCCTGGGCAGGGGAGGCGGCACACCCAGGCTCAGCGTGCTCAGGCTTCCCCTGGAAAGCGGAGAGGAGAGAGGTGAGGGTGGCTAGCCAGCCCCTGGGCAGCCCTCCCTCCATCACGCCAGCCCTGCTTCCCTAGACTCTGACCTTTCTTTCATTCCAGAGGCTGTGGTGGTTGTGGCGGCTTCTGCCAGGGATAGAGGTGGCTCAGGTTTCCCCCAGCTGGCTGGGATGGCCTGGAGTCAGGATTGCAGCCCTGAGACTTCTGTGTCTAGGCCCTGGCTGCTGGATCCGAATCCAGCCTTTCACAGTGGCACCCAGGAATCCTGTGCGCTTTAGCTGAGCATTTACTACGTGCCAGGATAGGTGCCTGTGCTGTCCCTAAACAAAGCTCACAAGCTCCACAAAGTGGCTATTTAGTAACTATTTGTTCACAAAGCACCTGAGGCTCAGAGAAACTAAGTTCTTCTTCAAAGTCATACAGCAAGGGGAGTCAGCCCACACCCCCCACTCAGCCTGACACCGGGTTATGGTTCTCACAGTGCCGCCTGCAAAGGAGACAACATCAGCCCCTTTTTTGGATCAGGAAAACTGAGGCTCAGGGACAGGAAGCTGGTTCTAAAAGACACACAGCCAAGTAAGAAATTACGACCTCCCGCTAGCCTGCCGCTAGGTATTTCGTGTCAGGTTTCTGGTGCCTTCTCTCCTAACCCTCCCGGGCCCCGCTGATCTAAGGGTTCCAGTGTGAAGCCCTAACTGGGTATGTGAGAGCCCTGGACATGGAGTCAGGAGACTTGAGCTGAGCTCACTGTGTGACCTCAAGCAGGTTCCTCTACCTCTCTGGGCTTTGCTGCAGCTACCGTGTACAACGGATGAACACTTTAAGATAGCGGAAGGATTTGGAGGATGGAAGAGTGGTCCCCAATGTCCCCAGGTGCCCTTCCCGGTGGCCCCGGGGCTGCTCTTTCTCCTCACTGCTGGGCAGTCCGACCCAGCTTGCAGGAGCGCCTCAGGTCTAAAGCTATTGGTCGCTGTGAGTTGCCTGACACAGCTGTGGGGAACTGAACTCAGCTCTGGAGAACACTGCCTCCCTGCCCAAGCCAGGAGAGAATAAACAAACTCATGCCCAGCCCCTGTCGCTGGGTAATGGTACTTGTTGAACACCTACTGTGTGCAGGGATTTAAGGGCAGGCATCATAGTGGCGCCTACCTTGTGGCGACAGAAATTTTTAGTGTATAGTAATGGTGCAAAGCATAATTATTTGTGCCACACATTTGATGAATCGAGGCAGCTATTATTGTGTCCTTATTTAATAAAAGAACCTACTGAGTGCCTACTGTGTAGTAGGCATTATTCCAGGTGCTAGGGCTACAGCAGCTGACAGGCCTGTGTCCCTTTGGACTGTATCATTATCCTCAGGCAAGACAGGATTCCCCACATGTGGCTGAGTAACACGCTCGTCTGCTGTGGTCTGCCCCCTCAGGCGCTCCAAAGTGGAGTGTGGGATTCTAGAATGTTCTTAGGTCTAATCCTCAGGGCGGCTTATGGGCTGATTTTGGTCTGATTGGCAGGCACCCTGGCTGGTAGCTCACACCCCTGGCACAGACCCAGCCTCCACGTGGGGCTGGGGAAGATGAGCCGTGAGTCAGACTGCCTGACTTGTCAGCTAGAGACAAGAAGGGAGCAGGCAGCTGGCTGGGCTGTTGGCCATGAGGCCTCCTGAGCCAGGTCCCGAGGCAGGTGATGGGGCTCAGACAGAGAGCTCAAGAGGACAAAGCTCTGAGCTCAGATAGCAGGTGGTGGGGTGGCTAACAAACTTGCTCGAATATTCTAGTAAGAATCACCAGAGGGGCTGCCTTGTAAGGGAATGGAGCTCCCCATCCACTGGATTCCAGAAATTGGGAGAGATTGCAAAAAAAGTGGACCTCTGCCCTCCTCCAGGCCTGATCTTAGAGGTTGTCACCTGACATCTCAGAGTCCTTGCCCACACTGGGCAGGTGCTTCCCACCCCTCCCCTGTCTTCCCTCTCGGCCCAGCCCAAAGCCAGAGATAGGGATTTTGTTTTTTCTTCCTCGCAGCACCCTAGGTCTGGCACATAGTAGGTGTTCAGCGAACATAGCCTATGAAAAACAGACTGCTCGAAGCTTGCTTCCAATGTTCCTTCTAGCTTGGAGTGTGACATTGGTGTGCAGAAATCCTGTCATTCACGAGTCTCAGTTCAGCAGAATCGGGCACTGGGTCTCAACCCTGGCAAAGCCCCTCCAGGACTCCAGGTTTTCACAATGTTCTCTCTCTCTCTCTCTCTCTCTCTCTCTCTCTCTCTCTCTCTCTCTGTGTGTGTGTGTGTGTGTGTGTGTGTGTGTGTCTGTGTCTGTCTGTCAGTCAGAAGTCAAAAGAGGCCTCAGGTCTAAAGCTATTGGCTGCTGTGAGTTGCCTGACATAGCTGTGGGGAACTGAACTCAAATCCTCTGGAAGAACAGAAGTATCTAGTCCCATGATGCTTATTTTGTTTGGTTTGTTTTTGAGACAAGGTCTCATGTAGCCCAGGATGCCCTCAGATTTCCCTTACAGCCAAGCAAGTATGGCCTTGAACGTCTGCTTCCCCCCCCCCCCCCCCCCGAGTGCTGGGTTTAAAGGTGTACATCACCGGAGCCACTTCCTGGCTGCGCTTTTGACTAGGTGATCGGCACTGGTGTTAATTATAGCCCTGGCCCAGGAGCAGACACTTACCAATCATTTCCATATTGGGAGGAAGAATCTGAGAGAAGAAACTCCTTGCTTCAAGCCCAGGTTCCCAACCTTTGGGTGTGCTGGGCAAGCAGCCACTCCACTCCAAGGCTTAGTTGCAGGAACAGGAGCTGGGGCTACATGTCACCTGCCTGACAGCTCATCTGTTGCTTTGATGCTTCTAGCCTGAGCCCCCAGCAGAGTGAGGTCGATTCTGTTGTTTACTGCCAGCCACAGACACAGCCAGAACCCTCCCAAAGGGCTAAAGCAGGTGACGTTAGTTAAGGAAGGCAGAGCCAGGTGAGCAGCACACCTGTGGTGACGACTCTCTGGAGGCTGAAGCAGGAAGGTGCAGAGTTCAAAGCCAGCCAGGGCTACATACAGTATTAGAAGGCTGGTATGGATTACAGAGTGACAGAGCCTACATGGGGAAAAAAAAGATAAATAAATAAATCATGGCAATATACTTTAATCCAATATTATATTTAAAAAATGCTTGCTCCAAAATGTTATCAGTACAAAGACGACAGACAAGTTATTTAATTTATTTATTCTATGTCATTTTGTCTTTGAGACAGGGTTTCACTATGCAATTCAAGTGGGCTTAAAACTCACAGGGCTCCACCTGCCTCCACTTCCTGCGTGCTGGGATTAAAAACATGTGCCACCACACCTGGCATTATTTCTTTGATGAAGGTCTCACATGGTCAGGGCTGGCTTCCATGTCTGAGTAGTCATGGATGTGACGTGTATGAAGTAATGCAGGTCTAGAAAGCTCTCATGGCTGAGGGAGGGAATGAACACTGGAGGCAGGCTGTCCTCCACTCCATGACCCGGTGTCCTTGAACCCACAGACCTCAGGGTGGCACATTCCTGATACTTTATCTCTCCACCAAAACACTAGCATCCCGGGCCTGGTGTCCTGAGATGCAGGCCTTCTCTTCTGGCCCGAGTGTGTCCTTGTTTTAGGTTCTGAGTTTGACCACAGCTTGGGTTTTAGGAGGTAGAATACTGGACACTGAATCTGGAGTCCTGTGTGACCTTCTCCCACCACCCCTGGGGGCTTTCCAGAGAACCAAAGCCATCAAAGGGGATCTCCCATGGCAAAAGGCTTTGTGACTGGGACTTACCGGCCATGGTTAGGCAGTGTTACAGTGGCTGTTTCCTGGGGAATCCCCCACACTCACCCACATTTGTTCCCTAGGGGTGGGACTCATTGCTGGCCTTCCATGGGACTGTTCTAGCTTTCAGAACTGGTTGGAACCAGAGACATGGCTTAACCACAAGAATTCAAATGCCATTGTATCTTGATTTCTTCATTCAGGAATTGGGACCGGCTCTGTGCTGGTCTGCGGCAGTGCAATTTAGCAGGACTTGGTCCTGGGATAGCAAGTGATTGTCTAGCTTCAGAATGTTAATGAAGGGGTCAGATATGAATGGCTGGTATGCAGCAGCCTTTAATATCTGGTGACCAGCTTCTTGGCTAGTGGATCTGTGAAGATGGCTTGCAGAGATTCCCTAGTATCCTCAGCAAAATTCTGAAAGTGACTGAGGTTATCCCCAAGGCAAGGGCAGACAGTACCAAGTGAAGGGGTGAGAGGAACCTGTCTCGCATGCCTGGGAACAGTGGGTAGTGCTTTGTTCAAAGTGGACAACCTTAGAATCTTCCAAATTACCTCATAGAGTCTGTAGAAAGGTGGGGTGTGGAATAGGGCTCCCCAAATTAACACACACCTCTGGTTCTACCCAGCCTATCTCAAAAACAGTAATTGAAGACAACAGCTTTGGGGCCAGGGTGTTGGCTCAGTGGGTAAAGCTCTTGCCAGAGTTTGGACCTCCACACCCATGTGAATTGCAGCCTGTGAATGCTGGGTGGGTGTTGAAGCTTGTTTGTAATTCCAGCAACCAGGAATCAGAGACAGATTCCCCAGAACAAGCTGGCTGACTATACTAGCCCAATGGGTGAGTTTCCGGTTCAGTGAGAGACTCTGCCTCAAAAAATCAGATGAAGAAAGATTAAGGAAAACATTCAGGGTCAGTATCTGGTCTACACCCACGCCCACCCCCCCACCCCCCCCCACACGCTCGCTATGCAGGGCTATCATCCCAGCACCCAGAAGGCTAAAGGTTAAAAATGGAGAGCCTGAAGGCAGCCAGGGGCTTGCATAGCAAGATGTTGATTAGAAAAGAAAAACAAAACAGGATTGAAATCCTGGCTCTTGGACCTGAGTTCGAATCACATCACGGTCTTGGCTTTAACTGACCGATACACCCAATAGTGTCTTATACTCAGGAAGCAGACCAGAGCTTGCTTCAACTCTCAACAAGGAGTGGGAAGTTTGGGGAGCAGAAGGTCTAGGGCAGGGTGGGGACTCCTCCCACACTGTGAAGCCTCACCTCCTGGGAGGAAGATGGCTGCATTACGATAGTCACATCTAATTCATGAAGGTCCAGAGAAGTCAAGCCATCTGCCCAAAGCTGCACAGCTTGCATGCTGTCAAGAGGTGAGTTGACCCCAGGCCTGTCAGTGAATGCAGGAATGTGGTCTGGGGAGGGTTTTCCCAGGCCAGGTAGGCAGAGCCAGTGAGGCCAGGGAGGGAGTGGTCAGAGCTGTCCACAGCAGCCTTTCCAGACTCCAGGTCCTCCTGTCACTCCCTCAATGGAGATTCTGTTTCACAGGAGCACGTTAGAGACCTCAGTATGAGGCTGAGCAGATGGCTCAGTAAAGAACTTGCCCAGCAGGACAGGCACCTGAGTTTGACCCCCAGGTGGTGGTACACTGATGGGATCCTGGAGCTGGGAGGTGGAGACAGGAGGATCCCTGGGGCTTGCTGGTCACTCAACCTAGCCAACTGGTGAGCTCCTGGTCAGTGAGATATGTTGTCTCAAAACCAAGGTGAAGGTACCTTGGAGCAACTCCTGAAGGTGTCGTAAAGCCCCCTACCCCCCAAGTAAGCACACACAGGCACTTGCCTACCCACAAGTGTGTAGACACACACACACACACACATCTGTAAGTGTGACCATGGGACTGCTGTGTCTATATCACATTCATATTTCCAAGAAAGCACATCTGCCCCCCCCCCCCCGTAGATGTTGCTAGCTTGCACCACAGTGGACTTTGCAACCACTCCGTGATCAGTACTGGCCAGTGTAGTGTTGGTGGCTTGGTTGGAGGCAATGGTCTGCATGTGGTCTTGTTCATTCTGGTCTGGCTTTTATGTCCACGTGAACACATATGGAATAACCTTGAAGCTGACCTTGAAGCTGACTGGAAGCCTCAAAGGAGGCTCTTAGAGAAGCCCAACCTAGACTCACAGCCCCAGGCTCCTGAAGATAACTATTCACTGTTATAAGCAGGAGTTTGGGGGACATTTTGTTACACAGTATTATCAGGGCACTTAGCAACCATTGTTCCCCCTCCTCGAGCTTCCTTCTATCCAACAGACAACAGCAGAGTTCAGACCTGGAGTGACGGCAGGGGATCCAGTAATTCTCAAATTCTTTATTGGCATAAATAACTCAGACATTGGATTCTCACTAACATTGCACTAAACACAAGAAACAACAGGCTTGCCGGCTTACAGGCGCACAGACTGTCCAACAGCCAAGGTTAGAAATACTTTTTTTTTGAGAAGTGTAGAAAACTTTATAAATGATCTATACAAATATACATAGTGGACCACCCACCCACCCATCCGCCTATCCATCGACCATCCATACACCCACCCATCCAGATCCCCACCCACCAGTCTACACTCCCATCCACCCGCCATCCAATCATCAGTCTATGCACTCACTCATTCATCCACCCACCCACCTACTCACACAACCATAAATCTAACCATCCACTCATTTATCCACCCACCCACCTATCCATCTATCCATCCATCCACCTTCCTATTCATCTATCCATCCATCCATTCGTTCACCCATCCATTCATCCATCCACTCGTTCATTCACATGCCTATCCACTTACCTACCCACCCATTATCCATCCATCCATCCACCCATCCATCCATCCATCCATCCACCCATCCATCCATCCATCCACCCATCCATCCATTCATCCATCCATCCATCCATCCATCCATCCACCCACA